>PVJX010008712.1:0-64155 GCA_004027295.1 Dolichotis patagonum
CCTTCCCTTCCCTTCCCTTGCTTGTCTGCCTTCCTCCCTCCTTGCCTCATCCCTTTCCTTCCTTCCTTCCTTCCTTCCTTCCTTCCTTCCTTCCTTCCTGTCTTCCTTCTTCATTCTTGCTTTTTCCTTCTTCCTTCCCTTCTTAGGAAAGTGCATTATGTATCATTCTCTGTGCCCTTGTAATGTAGAGATTTGGAGGATTTTTTGCATTACTATTTGTATGGTAACTTACATTTTATATGACAACCTATTTAATCATAGCCTTATTGCTGGAGAAATAAGTTCTTTTCAGGATTGTTTCAATTATAAAATATAATGCAGTGTACTTAAGTATTTTTGTTTATCTAAGACAGTTGCTGAAATTGAGATTGTTGCATAAATGGCTATATTTATAATTGTAGATTCTGCCCAGTTGCTATCCCAAAATACTGTTTACCAAAACTTCTTAAGCATGCTTGAGTCCACACACATTTCTTAAGACTTTTTGTTTTTCCTAATCTGGAGCATGAAAATTAAATTTTTTAATTCATTTAAATTACCATTAATATTGGGGATTTTTTATGATTTAATTCATTTGTGTTTCCTTGTGAGAACCTCCTTTTCCCACCGTTCTCGATTTTGTCTTCTCCTTCTTATGGGTGTTAAGAGCTCTATAGCTATTAAAAATATGTTTTGATTTTAATATTTTTTAGATTAGTCATTAATGACTTGTAGCTTTGTATAATATCTCAAGTCAACTGCATTTCAAAAGTTAAAAAGTCACTTTTTTTTCCTTTTTCTTAATGGAATTTTATCTGTGTAAAATATTTTAATGTAGATAATGCAATTTTTTGGAATCTAATTTTACAAAATCATGTATTGAGTAAATACATCTTTTTTTCTGCATTGCTACGGTTTTGATGAGAAGAATCAACTACAAATGCAGTGATATAAAACAAGGGTCATGTTTGACCTCTGGGATCCAGGGGTGGTTCTGTAAGCCTCCCCCTGGCGTAGATCAATTAGGATAGAGCTGCTGCATGTGTCTATCTTATGGGCAGTGGGAACCAGTGCTACCTGGAGCACATTCCCTTGGTGATGACAAAAGCACCAGAGAGTAAGTAGCTACATTTGATTCCTCCTGTAACAACTACCTGATCTCCTTAACCATATTTATAGGGCAAGGCCAACGTCACGGAGCTGGTATATACACTTTGATTGTGAAGAGGGCATTGCGAGAGTGTGGATACAGGGAGAGATGAGGAATTGGGACCAATAGTTCATTTTGTGATGCCTTAACTAATTTAATTGCAACATTTATCACATCCTGATTTTCACACATGTGTCAGACTATTTCTGGATAAAATTGTGCCCACTGATTTATTTAAATATTTCTGGGAAAATACCAAGCAATTTTGCTTATTTCTTTCAGTGGAAATTTATTTGTGCAGTTTTCTGCAGAAAAGGAGTTAGTGTGTTTCATTTTTGTTGGTTTTCAGAATTGGAACCTTTACTGTATTTACCCAGGTGACTTATATGTATTTAATGAAAAGCTGTAGATTTATCAGTCAAAACTAATTTTCATAGACACTTTGAGCATCATGTTGCTTCACATAATCTTTTTGTAGATTCTCTTTAGCAGTGTGTAATATGTCTAATATAATTTTGTTGCGTGTTATTTATTCTCTAATTCATTCTTTTAGACAATTGCATCCCCCCCCAGTAGTCATAAGTAATTATTGTGGTACTAAGCTTAATTGTCTTTATTTTGATGTTAAGGGAAATGAAGACCCATTTGTTTTCAATTGTCAATCATTAACCTTATGAAGAATTAAAATCCTGGTCATTTTATCCAAGGTAATTAATTCTAGGACTCTTGTTTATTGCCTTTAAATTAAGATTGATAATGAAGGAGTGGGGTTGTAGCTCACTGAGAGACTTCTTGTTTTGCAAGCATAAAACCCTAGGTTCAGTCTTCAGCAGCAAAAAAGGGAAAAAAAAAAGATTAACAGTCAGCAAAATGTATGACCAGGTTAGAAGAAATTATCCTATCATCTATTTTCCATTCTTCCTTGAATTTAAGTTGTTTTTTCTTAACATTTCCTTATAATTTTCCCGAAAAGGACGAACTTATTGTTTTGAATGAAACAACTCAGGGATGGCTAGATTAATTTTTTAATGAAATTTGTGCATTGGGACTTTCATTCAAGACTTAGTTTCATGGAACAAAAAGCCAATTTGATCTCCATTGAGCAGCAGAAGTTGAATTGAAAGCAGTAATGCAGTGTAAATTGTTGAGAAGGGTTGTCAAGCTAGCCCAATGCCTTGACGATGCCTTGACTTGTACCTTATCCCCGGGAGCTTTGCAGAACCTTCTCTCTGGCCTTATCTCTGCTTTTCCCTGGTGATTGGCTTCACTCCCTTGCTGGTCTGTCTTTCTCTAAGTGGTGTGAGTGTCCTAGCAGATGGCTACCTTTTCTGTTCCTCACCTTCCTGGATAAAAACAACTTCTGTCAACCTATATGCATTTATTTCCAGGTTACATCAAAACATTTTTCAGAAAGATGGTGCTTACCCTTTTCTGGGTCACTGTTTATTCCTGTAGCTTGTGGTAGTTGATGGAGATCCTGGAAGGCAGGACCTAGTATAACCCAGATAGCAGGGAGGGAGGATGTGTGGCCTCCTCAAATTGAGAATGCATTTTAAACAGAACTTCAGCAATAAATGTATAATAGATGAGTTAATTCCTTCTTGTCATTTTCTTTCTTTTTGCCATTTGTTTCTGCTTTCCGGTTCAGCATTTCCAACTAGCCCACGGTGTATCCCACATTGTTCTGACCATTTTCTTATCTGCT
Organism: Dolichotis patagonum; assembly: GCA_004027295.1. Lineage (NCBI taxonomy): Eukaryota > Metazoa > Chordata > Mammalia > Rodentia > Caviidae > Dolichotis > Dolichotis patagonum. Next base: position 2,835 of record PVJX010008712.1, read on the forward strand.
TTGCTCTTCCCTGTCAGTTGCCCTGTGGTCTCTGAACAGGTAAGTGTGAAAGCATGCTTTGTGCTGTCACATTGTTACCTGTTTGGAGACAGTTATCACAAGTGTAGGCATGAAGTGTCAGTGCCTAAAGAGGAAGCAGGGACATTGTGTTTGTGCACAGATTGTGGAACAAAGGATAGAAATCAGATCAAGTGAGGCAGAATTCTGAACTAGTGGGCCTGAGACCAAGGGGTTTATTATGGCTATGGGTAAGCAATAATTCTTTTAGTGTTTATACTAAACATTTTCCTCTAGATAGTAAATTAAATAATTTTTCTCACTGGCAATTTTTGATGATGTGACAGTAAAATGCTGAGAAGTTGCTTTTAGCCTCCTTAGTTATTTTCCGCATTAGAACCTTAAATATAATGTAGGGTTTTTTTCTTAGTTGGGAATATAACCTGGTTATGGATGTGGCTTACTATTGTCTTCATTAAAAGTTCATGGTTAAAACCAGAAGAGAAAATGGTACTTCAAGCGCTAATATTCTTGTGAGGCATTTTTAGAACTAGGCATAGGAAAAAAAAAAGAAGAAACAAAGAATCAGAGTAAAACAGAGTAGAAGTGTGCCATTTTGCTTATTATGCCAGTGGTCCAATCTCAGAAGTCACCACTGTGATATGTTACTAATAGATGTGATTTTATTATCATTTGTATTCTTACCACTGTTAACAAAAATATATTATGAAACTGAACTTTTTGTCATTTGAATACTGATGCATGAACTTACCCGTGCATTTCCTGAGAACCAATTTTGATGGAACAAACAGAGTGGACATGATGAAGCCAGCTAATGTTTTCTGAATTCAAAGTCTGACAAATTCAGTGTACCTCAGTTAACTTCATTGGATTTTTTTTTTCTCAGTAGCAAAGATAGTTATGTGGTATCAATGATTCAGTCATCTCTGTTCTAGGTACTATTGAATAACAGCATCTATGTTTAATCATTGTTTAAATTTATATGTAATGTTACAACTAAACAGCTTTCTAACTTTATATACATAATGTCATATCTACCCATATATCTGTATGCTCATAAAGGGAAGATAGAATACAGCATATGTATGTATGCATATATTGAAGGTGAGATTTCTAAAATAAATCAGCCTTTTTTAAAGACACATCTTGGGCATTTCACAGTAAGTAAGTAAAAGGGATATTAAAGAGACAACTATTTTTTTGTTTCTAGGAAAGAGTAAAGAAAATCATTCTCTTAAATTTCAGGGGTTGTTTTCAGGTTTTATATGTAAGACTTATTGCAGTTATAAAACAAAGAAGAGTGGAGAGAAGGAAATGAGGTGGAGGATGTGGAGGGAACAGGCAGAGAAAGGACTTTCTTTCCTCTGCACAAAATGCCTAGGAGAATTAGCATTGCTGCAAAGAATGTCCTCCTTCACTCTAGAAATATTGTATGAAGTCTTGTGAGAGGTAATGCTAGTCTTTCATTAAGGTAGGTTTAAAGTGAAGGTAGAAAAATGATTCACTGAATTTTAGTGCAATACTATAGAACAATAATAAACATTTAATGATACTTCTTTTTTTAATCTTTGAATTTCCTGTCTCTCCCCACTTCTAAACATGTGCATAGAAAATTGTAAGCTTTATGATTCCTCTTCTTGTATTTTCCATGAGTTTTTGCTTTGAGGTGAATTTTAAGTTTGTGACTGATGATACTCCGATATGTGGTGGAATTTTTGCTCCAGTTTCATCTCCAGCCTTTCCTGTATGTCAGGGGAGTCTTAAGAATTATGCTTTCTCTTCCTGCTCTCTCTGTGCTTTTTCTGTGCTCTCTCCTTCTCCTCCTCCTCCTCCTTCTTCTTATTCTCTCTCTCTGTCTCTCTCTTTATTTCTTCTGTCTCTCTAACACTGAGAGTTTTGTGAATGAATATATTATTTAGGTTTAATAATTATGGGATAAATATTGGATAATGTTTTAATATAGAAGATTTAAATCTTACAATTTAAGAGTAATGTCCAGTAGGATTTTCACTATAGTTTCGCTTAGAGGATAGGGCAGAAGTTTTTATCTTTATGTAAACAAATATGGTCACTAATGCTAAAAATGATATTGGCTACTGTTTTCCAGAGATTTAACCTGAATATGGTTCATGTTTCTTTCACCTTTTTAATGTGAGTGTCTTTTGACATTTTCACATATGACAGACCTTTATATTTAGTTTAGTAAAAAAAGGATACAAGCATAAGTAACATAAATATTCACACTAACTTATAGCTAGTATCTGAGGCACCAAAAAGTGGATTTAAAGGGTTTTGTGTGTTGTGAGTTTGGAAAGATATGAAACAGAGACATGAAATTAGTATAGGAAATAAGTGAACATACTTCCATATTCTGGCATTCCATAAATGGCATACAAGCTACCATTTATAGACTCCTTATGGGCTCGTTTATAGGAGGTTGAAGAGGAATAGCTTCGTGGACAAGGGCACTGTTCTCTGAGATACAGCTGCCTGTTTCTTTTTTCCTACATTATAAATCACTTCAAACAGACTCATTTGATGAAGTCATGACAACTCAGGTTCTTAAGTGGCAGCAGGCTTTGATAAATATCTGGATAATTTCAAAGCAGGCAGTCGGATGATCTACTTTATGTTTGTATGGTAAATGTGTGTGCAGTAGTGCTTCCTTTAGAAGTATTCTTTGAGGGTGAAGAGGAAATAGATGATTGAAAATGGGATTTCAACATCTGTGTGATTCTCTTCTTTTTGTGGGCTCTTGATAGAAAATCAAGAGGTATTGTGTTGGCATTAATTAAAGAATTTGGAATTTGGTGTATTTTCACTTTTATATTTTATTTAAGAATATTATTAATATCAATGCATGAATGAGTTTGTGTAAAGAAGGTTTATCTATCCACTTTTCCAGAAGAAGAGATCGGGCATTGAAAAGTGAGATAATCTGATTGCAGTGTATCTTCTTCACATCGGAACTATGAATGAATATGTATGAATATGCAGTTTCAGAGTTAAGATTATCAAGACTGAGCTCTGCAATGAAGAAGCTCAACTTTATTCCTTGTTCCATTATAACTTTCTGCTATAGAAGGTTTTCTCTGTCTTATTTACACTCCCTCCTTACTATGTAATCTTAAAAAATTAAACTGAAAAGGGTTGCTTGGCAATTTGCACTAAACAAGTTAGAAGTTATAATACATATAAAGTCAACAGGGACTAAGACAATTTTTTAGTAGTTTTTCTATAATTATAATACTTAGTAGCTCATTTTAAAATTGAGTAAAATCATGTTTTGAAGTTTCACTTGGTTCTTCCAATTGTGTACTTATTAGAATATGTGTGTGAGAAGTGAGAAATCATGAAAGAACAATCTACATAACACTCATTATGCAGATAATCACAGTGTAAGTGATGCCAAACTGAAGAGTTCTATTAGCATTTAATCATTTCTCTTGCCAGTACCTGTGGTCATTTTTGTTCTGTGCTGTAGAGTTGTGAGTTGCACACTAGAAGAGTCACCGAGGGAAGTGTGTGTAAAGTGACAGTCCCCTGGCTGCCTCTCCTGAGTGTGTATTTCAGGAGCTTTGGCACACAACTCCAGAATCTACATTTTGAAAATCATCTTCCTTCCCTCTGTGTATTCTGATGCTGTCGTGACATTGGTCCTGCTTTGGGAAGCCGGGTTACAGAAGTTCCTCAAGGATTGTTATCTGTACAATTGCATGTGTTTTCCATTTCTTTCTCTAAATTGAATTCAGGTTTATTGGCCTATAAAACTTGGTTCATCTCTTGTTCTACACGTAAATTTGGCAATTACAAGCAGTACCATTTTCTACCTCCTAGTCTGCACTTTGATACTTAGGTAGTTCTGCCTTCTTACAATATTTCTGACAGGTACTATTTGAAGGGCAGAGCTGTGGTGGGGGTGTTATGTATCTATTATGAGTTTTAAATGACTGTACTCAAAATTGCCCTGCAGCAATCTTTCTTCACTTTCTTCCCTTCTCTCTGTATTCTCTAAATAATTTTGAACAGGCACAGGTCTAATTTTAGCCACGTTTAACATTTTTCACTTATTGTTTTCTTTTTTTTTTTTTTTCAAACAAACCCAGATCTTTGCCTTGTATGCAGGTGTGCCTACTGGATTCTTGTGTGTGTGTGTGTGTGTGTGTGTGTGTGTGTGTTAGAATTGTTAGTATTTCACTGCAGTAAATTTCCTTTCTTTAGTTGTTATCTTCACATCCTTACCTCCATTGACTTGAAAAGTAGATGATATTTATTGACAACTTTGGTAATATTCCAAGTACTGTGCTGTTTTGTCTATTACTTTATGCTATTTTCAGCTCTCAAATGTATAAGGCAATCCATTCCACATTGGGTATCTCCTACCTGAAATGCTTGGGACCAGAAGTGCTTCACATTTTGGAGTTAAACAGATTTTATTGCATAGATTTTATTGGTTAAGCATTCTTATCTTGAGATCTGAAATCAGAAATCCTCCAAAATCCAAAATTTTGTGCACAGACATTGAGTTTTAGATTTCAGAGCATTTTAGTTTTAGTATTTTTCACAGAAAGATGCTTGATCTGTACAAGTGAGGAAACTGAGTCACAGACAAGTTAGGAAACTCAACTAACTAAAGTTTTGCCACCAATAAATGTGAAACCTGGGAATCAATTACAGAGAGTGTAGCCACTGCACAGTACTTAAAATATACAAGCTGGGGTGGAGTTTGGCTGAGAGTCAGGCCCCATCTTTACTCTGTCAGGATCCTCACTGGTACCACTGAAGTCAGTAGGAAGGAACTGCTCTCATTTCCTTTTGTCTAATGGCAAGTCCTGAAACATGTGGTGATTCATCCTGAGCTTTGATGTGGGCCATTTTCAGAGAGGTCATGTCGGTAGTTGATCAAAATGACTTTTACAGGTTTCTTCTTTCCAGTACCCATGCAGGACTGTTTCCAGGTTTCAGAGACCTAGTTATTCCACAGTAGTTGTTTGAGTTTAGGAGGAGGACTTCTGTAGGGCTTTTCCTCCAGATTTTGACACTTTTTCCTTGGAGCTTTCTTTCTTCCATTAGTAGCAGCCGTTGGTGGAAGTAGTTCTCATGTCTACTGCATTTCCTTAAACGAACTTAGTAACTCTTTGTAGTCACTGTCAGACCTGGATGTAAATGTGGGGCTTCAGGAACATGTGTGCAGCAAAGGCTTAGCTGTGGGAGCTAAGCCTTTGAAGGAAATCACATTTTAGCCATTCAAACAAAAATATAACCATAAAAGAGTAAAATATTGAAACTCCCCATTTAAATAACAAATATACTGGAGTTTTATTTTCAACTTGAAATCATGATTTTATTGTCCCTTGTCACAGATATTAAGTTATTTGAAGTTGATCTATTTTAAAAAATAGGATCAGTTGTTTATTTAGGAGTAGAGATTGCAGTTGAAATGAACACTTTGTTATTCACTTTATTACAGATTTTTTTAGGATTCATGAAGATAGCATCATATTTTTCAACTTTATATTGCAGTATAGTGCCTGGCAATTGGTAGATGCTAATGAAAGATTGCTAAATGAATGAATGAGTGATAAAGATTATAAATTTTCTGTAGCAAAATTACTGGATTATGAACTAATAGTCAAGTATTTTATTCAGATAGATGCAATAAGTAATTAGAAATAATATATAATTAGAATATATAATTGAATTTTTAATAATGCACTTAAGCAAGATATTATACTTAAGATTTTATTGAACATGTTTCTGCTCTAATGCACCTATTATAGTGCTGTTTCATATCTTGTTAGAGAAAAACAGTGTACAGGGTTCAGGAAAATATCATTCTGCATATAAAAATATGCTCTGGAAATGGGATGTATTACCATCTGTGCTTCACTTATAATCTCCGAAGAAATTACTACACAATTTCCAGAATTACTTTACCTCTTAAACCAACATGTGTTTTATGAAAACAGATTAAGAGTTGGAAAGCATTTCAAAATTCTTTTCAGAAACCATCATGTTCGTTTGATTTCTGCAGCAATAATAAGAAAAGAAGACATTTCAAAATGTTATTCTTTGATAGACTTAACTCATTTGAAAAACTGAGATCACTCAAAGATATTTAAGTTGCTCTTTTAAAATATATGATATATTCTCTGTTATATAAACTTTTGTGTGAAAAAAGCCTATGAATATAATTTATTGGGCTGTATGCAACTTGTAGGCTTTTGCCTTTCCATTTTATCTTCAATTTGTTAAACTGTATTGCTGCTAATTATAGCAGTTTCTACTTGAAAATGATGGACTTTGCTCAGTTGTTTATTTTTTTTCAGAGTTTTTGGAGAACCTGCACTATAGGTTCTAAAAGTAAGTAATGAGTTACTTCTTACTAGTGGAAAATTGGAAATTGCTGAGGAAGAAGCCTTCTCTAAAGAAGAGGAGAAAATGCATTTAAAACCAGGAGGACAGACAGAAGCAGTCTGTGCTGTTAATAATTGCTAATGTTATTTGTGAGTTAAGGTGAGGCTTGATTCCATCTTCTTTACACGACATCCTAAAGTATGCACTGTGCTTTGTAGGGAATGTTTGCAGAGATAGCCCCTTAAAAATAACAGGTAAAACTCAAGTGAATGTTTCCTTGTGGTAGTGAAATCCTAGGTTCTACAACAAAATAAGGTGCGTGTGTGTGTGTGTATGTGCACATGTACAGACATACACGCACAGAGTTTAACCATCCATTTATGCAGCCTGATGGTGTGGATTTCAATTCCAGATATTGATATTTAGAGTCCACATGGTTAGTCAAGGAATCTTATTATTTGTACATGCTCACATATATTGACAGACATTACTGTAAGGTTTTCTTAGTTAATGAATGTTGGGATTTACAAAGCTGCTTTATGGAACGTCAGTTCAACAATTCAGGTATGTTCACAGACCAAGTTTTGATTTTGTTCTTCCTGAAATAGCAAGACTGGAACAGCAAGACTGATGCTTGGTGTGGTTTTGCAGTGTTTTAGCCAGTGTGGTCTTCAGATTGCTACTTATTTTTTATTTCCTTCTTATCAAATTACAGTGTCCACTAAAATATCTGACACACAGGAGTTTTTCACTGAAGATTGTCTTAATAGGATGCAAAGTGACTAGGAATGTTTTATATAAAGTGAAGAAATTGAGAAAAACTTTCACTGCTCTGGATTTAAGTCTGAACTTCACTTTATAATATATAATTATGGACAGATTGATTAAGCATTATGAAACTCATTTTGGTTTTCTAAAAAACGAGATTACATAGTAGTATGCATTCCAAAATTTTAAAAAATTAGTGAGATTTCAAAATATACAGTATATTCTGTTTGTTTTTTTGGTACTGGGCATATTCTTTAAATATTCTTTAAATATATTTTCAATATACTTTTGTTATTTATTCAAGTTCAAGGAATGCATAGTGTTCCATCTTAAAAGTGGTGGATTTAGGTTTTAAGAATCTATTTTCATTGTCCACTTAGATTGTAACTTCATTTGCAAAAACAAATAATAACTAAACTCAATTTTTTTTTTTACTCTGATGGATATTTTTAGGAAATAATGAGTTTGATTGAAGACATGCTCATTTGCTAGTCCAAAGCCAGTTTGTATCCTCCAGTCACTAACTTTTAGATATATCTCTAAAACAAAACAAAACAAAACAAAACAAAAACCCAACATAGATTGTTTTGTGAGGGGAGATAGGGGATAGCTAGATCACTATCAGCTGCGTAAGTAACGATGATTAAAAATGCAAAGAAAAAAAGACATAAAGACCAGTTCCCAGAATTTAGAAAATTTTATGTTATAGTAAGTATTTCAAATAGGTATTTTAAGTATTTCAAGTAGGTATTTTAAAATCTACTTTACATAATCTTTGATGCAGTCAGCATTGATAGTGATATAACCAAAATTACACTGTGGCTGTCATTTATGTTTAAAAAGTCATATTTAGCTTTCATAGCTGTTTATTGAAGTTTAAGTCAAGCACAGATTACCAGGACACCTTGAACCCCTTGAGGTCATGTGAAACATTTTTCTCCATGTATTCTTGAGAAATTTTTTTTCTGTAGATTCTGAAAGAAGTTCAAAATGTACCATCAATTAGCAGTTAAACTACTGTCACTGTGTATTAATATAAGAAAGAATAACCAAAAGAAATTTTTATGTTTCTGTTAAATTTTACTTTACCAATGTGATTCATATTAAATATTTATAATTTCAATAGTGTTCCTATGTATTATATGTGTTATAAGCAGTTTAAATAATGTTTAGGAATTTCTGTATTTAGGCTGTTATGAACACCAATGAAAGAAAATCTGTATAGTTATATGGGTGCAAGATTTAGGTTATAACTTCATTTGGAGAAAAGAACAAGTGTAACACATTTTATTAAGATATCAGATTTATCTGTTACAGATTTGCTTTTTGCAGTAATATAATTTTTATTGAGCAATTGTTTTTTATATCTGCATTGATTTTTGTCTTCTTTAACCATTTTCCCAACTTATAGTTTGGGTCCATAACATCCCATAATATTTGAAGACTGAGCTGTGCCGTTAGACCAGCAGTTGAGCCTGGTACTGAGGACTCCTCACTAGAGCTCACAGCACCCCAGTGTTTTCCATATGGGCTGAGACTTTGAGCCTTCTGAAGCCAGCCACATTACGTGATGCATCAGCCAATAACAAATAATAACAAGCAATAACAATAAACAATAACAAGCAATAACAAGCAAGGCTGTGGGAATAACGGACGCCTTCTTCCTTGTTGGTAGGAGTGTAAACTGATACAACTACAGTGGAAATCAGTATGGAGGTTCCTCAAAAACTAAAAGTGGAAATTCCATTTGACCCAGCTATTCCTCTTCTAGAAATCACTATGGAGATTCCTCAAAAAACTATAAGTGGAAATTCCATTTGACCTAGATAGTCCTTTTCTGGAAATCACTATGGCGATTCCTCAAAAAACTAAAAGCTGAAATTCCATTTGACCCAGCTATTCCTCTACTAGGTAGTTTCCAAAAGATTTGAAGACATTGTATCATATAGTGATATATGCATAACCATGTTTATAGCACTCCAGTTCATAATAGCTAAATCTCCAAAGCAGCCTTTCTGTCCATCATCAGATGTATAGTTTAAAAATGTGATATTTATATACAACAGAGCAGTATTCTGTTGAACAAAGGATGAGCTATGTGCAACAAAACTTGAGATATTTGCAAGACAAAGCATAGCTGAAATTGTACCTTGACCTACTGCAGTTGTCTTATATATTATATGTTCTTTGGGCATTTTAATTTATATAGCATAATTAATTTTATAAGGTTTTATATGATAAATTAGTCTTATAATCTTATGATTATTAATGTTAACATAATCGTATAATAAAAATTAAAGAGAATGGAGGCAAGGAAAAAAGTAGGGAATTGAAATGCATTATGTACACATACCAGTTCCCTACAGTGAATTTAATCATTATGTGCTGCTAATATGTACTAATAAAAATAAAGAAATCATAATTAAATAAATAAAGCTGAGAATGTTAAAAATAATGTGAGAATTTTTTCCATTCTTTGCTCCCAAATTCTCAAGAGACTTTATTAATAACTATTGAGTTTGGCTTTCTAGGTGCTGTTTTCAGGAGGCAGCATCCATTGCGCAGTGGAATGAGAAATTTCCTTTGTGTCCAAGTTAAAACATCTCAAAACTCTACTTGTGCATACCTTAGGGAAACTGTTTAGCGGATTTTTCAATGTCTTCCTGAGGAAAAATACAATAATAATTCCTCCAAGTACTGCTAATGTGAGAGTTAAAGAAAATGTTTAGAAAGTATATGATAAATATTAAATTATCAAAAACAGTTTTTCAGCACTTGGGAGGTTGAGGCAGGACGATTGCTGTGAATTTGAGGTCTGCGTCATCTACACAGTGGAACTCTGTATCAAAAACAAAACAAAACAAAAACCAAAAAACCTGGCAGTTTTAATTCACATTTAAAATATTAGCATGGAAAATATAATTTGTTTTCAATTTTCCTCCGTCATTCAATTTTTGTCAGTTTTCCCTATTGACTTGCAATAAAAAGGATTACTAACACTTGTTCTTCAAAACTCTAGACTTTTTTGAAACTTTATTCTCACTTTTCAGCTTTTTAAAATTTGTTCATCTCAATAATGCTTTTTTGCATATTTAAGAACAGATACATACCTTTACATACCTCTATACCTGTCTGCGAAACGTCTGTCGTTTTCTCATCACTTGAGGGTAGAGTTTACTTTTTAACTTATATAGAAACAGAAACTGAACAAAGACCACTAGACAGAAGCTCTGAAATGTTTTACAAGGAAAAGGATCTTTCTAATTTAACTCTCTTACTGTAGCTCCTTATATATCCTGGTAGTAGCTATGGATTTAGTGCAGAAGGATAATTTTAGGTTATTTAGGGCTTTAACAATTTTTAACCTAGTCCATGGTAGAACATAACTTTTCTTAAGTCTCCATTCTCTTAAAAATGGTAATTACTTTTGAAATGATTTCAAATGCCAAAAATTTTGCTCATTAAAATGGGATAATTTCTTCAGTTCTTGAATATTTAAGAAAATTTTTCCATATCATGTTTATGCAAACAAAGCTTGGATTAAAAATATGCCTATTTACGATTATAGTTACTTGGCTTTTACCTTCCAGATGGTTACAAATCAAATAAAGTTTTATTATTTAGTGTTCACTGTTATTGCATTTATTATTAATTTGGGATTATTATTTAGATTTAGTATCAAATTAGATAGGAACTCCCATCCTTCCAGCCATTGTTTCTTAGTACATTCTAATGTCTATGAAAAAATTCTCCTTTAAAAATGAATTGGAACTTACTGAATTGTTATTAGATAAATAAATGTAAAATATTTTTATATGGTCATAAATCCATGCAGTAGAAATTGTTTCGAGGTGGAAAAATTATAGCTGTCTATAGACTTGTGGTCAGAAGAAAATTCTGAAATTTTATAACTCATTCTTTTTCACTGTGTAAAGGAGAGAAATTCATTTTAGGAAGACTATAGATTTTACTCAAAAATGTTACAGATTTTAAAGGGAAATCTTCAAGCTGACAGAGTTCTTTCCAGTTTAGCACACATAATTTGGATACACAGCAACTTTTCTTTCTCCTAACATATCACAGGATGACATGAACTGATCCACAATAGATGTTTCCGTCCATGTTTGATCCTTCTGATTTGTGGATTACACTTTTTGCAGTTCTTCTACTTCTAAATTGTTATCTCAAAATCTATATTTTTGGATTCTTAGTGGTCATTCATCATAGAAGGGTTGTAACCATTTATCCTGAGATCTCAGCTTCTTTGGATTAAGAAGCACCTACCAGATTAAGAGGACATATGCCTGGTTGTGTCTGACTGTGTTGTGGTGGCATGTCCTTGATTATTCTTTTTTTTTTTAATTTTATTTAAAGAGAAAAAAAGCAAAACAGAAAAAAGGGTAGAAATAATACAGAATTAAAAAAAAACATTAAGGAATCGCTACTTGATAAATTACATATTGTCTTCTTAGAAATAGTTGTTCATGTTACAAAATTCAGGCATACAAAGTGAACAAACAGTGAGGCTGTAAAGAGTTCTGTTCAACCATCCAACAAAAACTTGGTAATATGTTTATCAATCCCACACACTTAAACATACATGCTGTTATATCCTTTAGCGCGTTTTTTTCCTCCTTTTGCTTTTTAAGTACATTATCTGTTTAGTTATATCATGTTTCAGCTTGCTCAGTACCTGATTGATCTGTTTTGTTGTTATTTCCTTTTTAATCACCTTATATAAGTCTGCTGTTTTGTTTTTGAGTTTCTCGTCATCTATGTCACGTGGATCAGCTTTGATGGAGTTGGGAGTTTTTGGAGGTATTTTGTTACCTTGTTTTCTCATGTTCTATTGTTTGAGTTTATTTAATTTTCATTAACTTGGAGGTAGTAATATATAACAAAACAGGATGGAATAAAGCCAATTGAGACAGTATAGTGAAATTGGCACACAACATCACAGCAGGTCACCAGGACAACAATAATAGGTACCATTGTATATCTCTTTATCTTCAAAATAGTTGTTCTATTAGGTACAATAAAATAAAAAGAAATACACAACATTATAGAACACATCAAAACAGAATATTCAATAGAGCAACACCGTTAATCAGGACAAAGCAAAATGGCAATAAAAATATCTGCCTTCAGAGACAGTAGAAGGAAACTCCCCCCACTTGCTGTACCACATATGGTCACCTCCCAAGAGATACCCAGATATATGGTATGTTTGATTCTAAGCCCGCGCCTGGGTAGGCAGCAGGCTGGTTACTTAGGGCTCAGTGCCCTAAGTTCCAACATAGTGCAGATCTCAGGAAACACTGTTACTTCTCATTTCCCCGCCCTGGGGTGGCCGCGGCTTGGTAGACCACAGTCACTTACCAGGGCGGCAGGCTGGTTACTCTGTCCTTGATTATTCTGTATGGCCCCTTGCCCATTCCTCTGTGGTGCTATTTTTCTAGCTGTGTTTCCCAGCTGTTGTGAACTGAGAGGTTTCTCTATGCCATTCCATTCAGCAAGATGTCTTTGCCTTGATCCTGCCAATCACGAAATCAGTCTCCTTGAACTGCTCGCTAAATTATAGTTTGCCACCTCTAGGTTGTGGATAGTGGATGTTGTGTCTTAGAGAACGGAAAGCTGACTAACAAGAGAGGTGAAAATTATGTCACCTGATACTTTCTTAATTTCTGTTCTTATTTGCAAGCCCCGAGATAATAAGTTTATAAAGATATAGAGTTAATTTTGACTCACAGTTTTAGGGGCTCCAATCCACGATTGATTGGCCCTTTTGTTTTTAGACCTATGGCGAGGCAATGTGCCATGGTAGAAGTGCTTAAGACAGGAAAAACTCTCACCTCATGCACAGTATATTAAATAAAATCCAAGGGCTGGGTCCCAAATGGCACTCAGAAGCATTGTCTGCAGAGTCCAAAAAGACTCCTCACAGGCCTGGTAGAGTCTCTGCCACCTCCCATTAGCACAGTCTTTGTGACTCAGCTTTTAACTCAGCTTTGGGAGACATGCCTGGGACAAACTAGCACTGTAAGGCTGAGCAAGGGAGGCTCTGTATTTCTGTTTCAGCTGTCAGGTAGAGGTGATAAGAGGATGAGCCACTTGGCACCATGCAGTGAGCTTCAGAAAGAGCCTAAAGCTTGCTGTGGGAACTTTGGTGCCCTCCAGCCCTGGTGTTTGGTAGTGGGATTTGCTCAGATACTTTTCAATCTTCTTTTCTATTTCATAAAGATAAACTAAAAGAGAAAAGAAAAGAAATTACCAGTCTGTGTTGTTAAGATTATTATCAATGTGAAATATGCATAGGTGTATATTTACTCTAAAAACTAGTCTGCATTTGCAAATTTAGTGTTCATGGCAATATGACTTTCCCAAATAACAAAACAAGACTATACTATTATGTATTAAAATGTTCTGTGAGAAATGACTAGCACCTGTAAAAATACTTTGCCTATGAATATGCATATGTGTGTGAGATGCATGTGTATTTTACATGATTTTATAAGTTTTGAAATATTTTGTGGTGCTTTCTTAACAATGGAATTGTGAGAATCGTTTGATGTGCATTCTGGGCCATCTACATGTGCCAATATGACAGATCTATTTTGCTAGCTTTTATAATAATTTTTCTGATGCATTCTGTTTCTTAACAAACAATGTAGAAAATGTTTGCAATATGGGAACATAAAAGAAAGAAAAAAATGCCTTCGCATAACCTTGATATTTTCCCTTTAGTCTTTTTTTCTTTGCAAATAATTTCTGCTCTGATTCATCGCTCCACTATGCTGCAGAGGCTCCTATTGGAATGTTCTCACCTGTGCCATTTCCCATCAACTGACTTCTTTTTTTATACGGTATCATCTTGAATATCTCTGATCCTTTGTCTGTAAGGAAGGCCCAGCCATTGTTTGTACCTCCAAAATGGAATTGTCTTGAGTTTTTGAAGGTTTCTAGTAGATTTGTGGTGGTGGGATTTACCTTAATCCCCCCTTTCCCCCACAGATATCCGATAGTATATATTGAGTGAAGCGATATAATGAGTTCCATAAGTGAATTAGAGCAGAATGAATGAATAAAGTAGCCTTTATCTTCAACTCTGGTTATTTCCATGAGCTAAACTTTAGAAAATGGAAATACTAAGTAAAAGTGTATGGACTTTTTAAAGGTCTTGATGTATATAGTGAACATGGATTTTCTGAAAGCATGTACCGATTTGTATTTGTATTCCCAACAGGAGGCTGTGAGAATTTCTAGCTTACTGCATCCTCACTAACATCAGTTTCTATTTAATTTTTTTCCAATTGTGATATATGAAGAATAGAGATTCTTTAACCCTTTAGTTTGCAATATCATTGCCCTTAAAAATATCAGAGCACTGGTCAGTGGATGTTCAGCAATTCCAGAGTGACCATGTGTGTAGATGAAATAGGATTTAGGGTGTTCCCAGCATCATTTGCTACCAACAACCTGCTGTCATTTGGTACAGTAACTGGTGTCCATGGCCTTTGACAAACAATGTGTCCGGCAGTGATTGTGTTAGTTGTTGCCTTTACTTAATTAGATTTGGAGAAAATTCATGCTTCATGTTATTTCAGAAATGTGTTCATTCTACAATTGCTCTAGTTTAAAAGGAATCATGTTTAACATGTAATGGTTATAGTAATGGTATTACTCATTGACACATTTATAAATTATAGGTATGTAGTGAGTATGTACACAAGAGATTTGTGACTCAAGTGCATATAAGGTTTGAATTAGTGAGTTGCTATTACTTGTGACAGTCTCTTTTAGGAAACTTCACGAGTACAGAGTTGGAGTTTGTCCACCGTGAATGTTTTTCTGACTAAGACATTTTGTTTAAGTAACCTTAAGCAAATTTCAGAAATTGCTTTCATTTCAGTTTCCTTAGCTATTATTTAAGGCAAATACTGATACTTATAAAGTTTTTGTGAGAATAACACACATACACATGCCTGATTACTCGAAGCTTTGGAAATTGTCTCCTATATACAGAAAGTTATCAACAAATGTTTGATATTGCCCACTTTTTTGATGTGAGTGAGGATGTTATAAATACTGAGTAATTTTTATTGATACTGAATAATTTTTATTTTATTGCAAGACTTTTTAAACTAATAGTTTAGGGCTATACAATTCATTTACTCGAATTCATGTGTTCCTTATTTTGGTCAACATGTATTGTTGAGTTCCTTCTATATACCAAGCATTTAATTAGATATAAGAGATAGTATGCAAAAAGAAGCATGATCTGTACATCAAGTCGGAGACTTGTGTGAAGATTACATATAAATGTAAACAAACAGAGCATTACTAATGTGGTAAATACTACGAGGAAGACATTTTTCTGAGATTTATAAAATAAACTCAGTAACATTTGTAATCAAAAGAATGGGAGTGGGAGGAGTGAGAGGTGCCAACTTTGAATTCCAGGTTGTCTGTGTGTAACTGGTTAAGTGCAATGGAAAGTTCTCTGAGGTGGAGCGCATTGGAAGGGAGCATGCATTGGAACAGTATTAGGAATTTGATTTGGAAGATGCAGAATTTGAGGCATTTTTAGGCATGATCAAAAAGAAAATTTTAATACTTTTTAAAGTTCAAAAACAAGATTTTCCTAAACCACTGCATGTGAATATGTAAGTCTAAAACACATAGGTGGAAAACAAAACCAGGATGGAAAGATTATATAGGCAAGGGAAATGTACATTGCAAAGATGGGAGACAACACAAAGGAATGTTTTCAAGAATTTTATATTGAGTATCTTTATATAGACAAACAAACACGTGCAGGATGTAGAATGGTGACACATGGAGGGATCATAGGCATCATGTAGTGCTCTGAGCCAGAAAGGCAAGGGAGAAGTGTGCTGAGGAGGAAAGGATGGTAAACAGTTCATCATGTTGTTGAGAACTGAAAACAGCTCCTTGAAGGTATCACCACTGTCTTGGATTATTTTCTCTCGTTGCTGAGACAAAAAACACCCAACACCAAAAATGAAGGAAGAAAAGGTTTATTTAGCTCACTGTTTGTGGAGGTTTCAGTCTGTAATCAGCTGGCTCCAAGGCAGGGTGGCATGGCACTGGGGCAACACTTCAAGGCAGCAGCCAGAGCAAAAGGTGGGAACAAGCCTCTTCTCCTTCTTTGTATTATACACAGGTCACTCTTCCCCACCCAGGGTGAGTGTAGCACTCACAAAATCTGTGTACCCTCCTCTTCACTGGATGAGGATATTTACAAAGTAAGGATCCTGGCTTCCTGCTGTGTCTTTCAGTTAAACTTCTAAACTTATCACGTTGACACAGCGTATCAACCATAACAACCATGGAAAACTGTAAGTAAGTAAACTGTAAGTAAGAAATCATTTGGAAGAACGATGATTCTCTAATTCTAACTGGAGTGAGTTAATGATAAGTTAGTGAGAGTTAAAAAAAAACAAAAAACGTGGATATAAAATTGGCATTGGAAAGAAAGGCTATCACCAGAGAAGGAGGATGTATAAATGTGATTGATGTCCCTGAATTATAAACTGAAGAATGATTAATATGTTAAATATTTATATAAAAAAGATAACCAAAACCACTGACTGAAAGGATCCATTGGAGAGAAAGAGATGGACCATACAATAAGAGACAAAATCATCAAAATTTTACCTTTTCAGTAAGGTGTAGTATCTCACAGGGTTAGAGGAATCTGCCTTCAGAAGAGGAATAACTCATCTTTTGTGAGTATGATACTGTGAAAATTAAGGACTTTTTGTAAGCTGGTTTCTTTGAGTTATATTGTCTTAAAGGCCTTGGGGATAAGGTAAAGTGGTGGTTAAAAATCGGTCCTTATTTCTGTTGTAATTTATCATCTGTCAGAGAGACAGGCAAATGATAAGAAATAACAATTGAAAATGCTAAATGCTTTTATGAGGAAATCAGACTAGTTACTGAGCATATTATCAGAAGCACATAATAGGGGCCAGTGAGAATCAGAATTGCTATTGAAGTTAAAAGAACTTCAATTGGGAATTAGCTAGGGCTACAAAAGGAAAAGGCGGCATTGCTTCTGACAGAGAGAAAGGAAAAAAAAAGACAGAAAAGTATCCTTGGGACTAAGAGAGTTTAAAGCATTCTGGGAAGGAATGAAAGCAGTTTGAAGCTGGCTGGAGTGGAAATGCTTTGAGAAACATTGATGTAAATAGTTGAGCTCCAGAGAGAGGCCAAAAATGTGCACATAGTGAATGAATAGCGCGGGCAGCATTCCCTGGGCATCTCCATTGTCTGTCATCTACTTCTGAGAAGTGCTTCACTGTGTATCCGTATCATATTGCTGGTCTTCACAAAAGAAACAACAAGGTGTGTTGAAAAGAGCATTGCATGAAGAATCAGGAGACCTACACTGTAGGACTGCCTGTCCCTCTTTGTGTAGCTTTAGATAACCACGCTCATCTTTGCTTTTGTAGCTTTGTATAACCGCTCTCATCAAGTCAGTATCCTCATCGTAAGTGGAGGGAATTAAGTTAAACAACCTTTCACATTCTTTCTAACTAAGCAGTTTTTACATTATCATTAGAAGTTAGATACACACATATGCAGTGTGTGCCACATTAATAATAAAAGCCAGATCTTGACACCAGTTTTTCAGAAACGATTTAGCCCAGGTTGTATGTCTGTGTCCTAAACCAGCATCTCTGATAAAGTCTGGGCTGGGGTGTGAGGACGCTGCTTCCTGCATTGGGAGCTTAGCAGTACTGTGCTGCCCTCCACGACACAGTTGAGCCAGTTGCTATTTCAGTGGCTTTCACTAAAATAGTTGTAGACAACATTATCTTAATAGTGCCATCAAGTATGTTTTCAGACAAAATACTGTTTGTAGCTAAAAGATGTTAGTGTTTTGGTGCACCATCTCTCCTCTGTGAGAAAGGCCAAGGATTTATTGTCAACAGTTGTTACCAACTGTTTCAGCGTGCGTTAAATATGGAGCTGTTAGTACCATTACTGTTTTGAAAAGTATTATGATTCACCTTGTTAGCACTGGGTAATCCACATGGGTGATGATGTGGTGTAGTCAGTGCGCATCTTATGTGGTTATCAGTGACCTAGAATCAAACACAAGCCAGCAGTGTATTTGTGGCAGTGTGAATAGACTTTTGCATGTTTTGGGTCCCATAGGTCAGTGTATAATCTCAGTGTTCTTAGGAAAATTTCTTTAAAAAGCACTGTTGCCTGCTTTGATTAGTGTACTTCCAAACAGTAAAATGTGATGCTTATTTGCTTGATGGAGGTGGGATTTGAGGCTAAATAATGTAACAACCCTGAAGGACATACTAGATCGTTTATACATAAACAAAGTAGAAGACAGGGTAGAAAAGAGATGGGAAGGGAAGCACAGTGCTAGTGAGGTGCCGGTAATGTGCTGCAGATTAAAGACCTGTTGTGTGCTTTGTGTCATTTATCTTTACATTAATTTTATGTTTAGTTAACAGTTTTTATCTGCATAAGGTGGAGACTGAGAGAGTTCAACTTGCCTAGTGGTACGAACCTGTAAGCTTCTAACCTTTGCCCTTGCATCCAGAAGTATAGTTTGCCTAACCTCAAATACATGAAGTTATTGCTCTGTATTACTTGCGTTAATTTAAAAGAATAAAAGCAAGGCAAGATGAGGGAAGGAAGAACAGAAGGAAGGAGAAAGTCATACAAAGGAGAAATACGAGTGCAATGGTTTTCTAAGTATTTTCATCTTGATCCTGTGTCTCGTTAGTCCTGAAGTTAGATGGAACCAATGGAGCTCTGTTCACGAATAGAATTTATGTTTGTTGGATCTGTCTTAGTGTACTCAGATTCTATTGTCAACTGACTCAGGATTAGCATTCTATTAATAAAATATATTCAGTAGTTAAAGGTAATAAAATAGGCCTTTATATCACAATTCCATAATGATGCCAAATCACTTGAAACATGTACATATAAAAGAAGAAAATCAAAATAGCCACATGTATTGTCTAAAATAATTTTTGTGTAATAATCCTAAATAATATTGAATTAAATAAGGTATTAAAATGATAATAGATGGAACCAAGTGAAACTCAACCTAGGAATGTTAAATGTTTTAAAATAAAAACTTTCTTAATATTATATGAGATTTGTTAGTATTGTTCACTGTATTATAAATTATAGAAAAAAAAACTTGTGGTTCATTCAAAGAATGCCAAAACCTTTGACAAACTAACTTCAATAATTAGTTTTTAAACAATCAAAACAAAAACGTGGTAGAATACAATAGCAATACCTCCTTAGTAACCTGTTTACTTACCAGACTTGAGGACAATGGTAATTTGCAGAAACATTGCTAGTAAATTTTAGGGAAAATAACCTTAAGAAGTTTGCATTCAGTATTTTTGGTGTTATTCTGGAAGCTCTAGTCAATGCAATTACAAAAGAAAAAGATGGCAGTCAGCATAATTTGTCAGTAAAATAATTCGGTCCTTGGAAAACTCCATGAATTCCACTGAATGAATATTTGGAGGTTTTCATTCAGTTTTGTAACATACAAAAAGATCTGTCAATATTTCCATAAAACCTCATGAGTAGAATTTTAATGACCATGCAGCAGGTGGGGACTGTGTGAGCAGAACTTGCAAACCTTCTGGGGGAAAAGGAGAGCTTGTGAAGGTAGGGCGATTAGGCCAGGGTCATGGCCTGGAGATTCTCTTCCAAAGGAACGAGTAGAGAGGATACACAGATTCGAGAAAGCTTACTGTCTCTGGGAGGGATTGTCCACCCCATAGCTCTAAGGAGCAGCCTGTGGCATTGCTTCTAAGACAAGTAGGGGCAGGCTCAGAGGACATGCAGTATCAGCTTTGTGTGCTGTTGCAGCTGGGTAAATGTATTGACCACAGGCACAGTGGTGACTGAAACAGACTTCCTGGTTAAGAAGTACTGACTTGGAAGATCAATGACCTGGGGTCAGTAGGCTTGAATTTTAATTTGATTCTAACATCCACAGCCACAACAGGCATAGAGGAGTCTCATGACAGCTGAAGCAATTGTCATTCTGGTATGACATCAAACTTCCTTTAGAATCATTTAGGAAAATGAGTTTCACCTTCCTCTGACCTATCCACTGACATTTCAATGAAAGCACACACTAGTGTGCTCTCTTGCCCTTGGGAGCTCTCTGTTAAATCTTGTGCTGATTACTTATTATTTATAAGCCTCATTAGTGTTTCTTATTAGTATTTTTCTAATTGTTTTATTACTTCAGGTAATTTTAAAATGAAGCCAAATACCAAATGAATTGAGGATTAAAATAGACGTCTATATAATTATTCTTGTGCCTTTAGATATTCCTAAAATATATCATTTTTAATTCTACCTAAATTGATAACCAGAGGAGTTAAGATTTGGAATTTCGAAGACTTGTCCTTTGGCCATGGACTTGCACTGTGCTCTTTGTTGTGTTTTTGACTTTGAACTCCTGTTGAAGAGTAAAATTTCACACCTTATTGTTTTATGTTCCTCTGATTTCATGTGTACTGTGTAACATTGGATAAAGCTAATATCAATGTACTGAGTCATTAAGTTGTCAATTTTTAGTTATTAATGCATAAATTTCAAAAACTTGAGAAATTATTTTTTGTGTGGATTAAGTTATTAAATGGTAAACTCATACTCTTTTACTGAACAGTGAATTATCATGGTAAGCTCCAGAATTTCTGATGTATTTTAGTGATTGCATTTTTAGGACACTGAAATATAGGTTATTTGGTTATTGTTTGATTATTTTCCTTGATCTAAAATGAAAACAAAAAAGAGTGTCATGAAAACCTATATAGAAAGAAGTTCTAATATTTCATTTTCTTTTCCTGGTAGATTATCTTCTTTATTTTCTGGAAAGGATAAAGTTTATATTTAATCACGTGAAATCCCAAAGTTTCATATTGTTTGAGATTTTCAGATCCCCTCAGAACAAAACAAAATAATTTCTCTGTGTAATTTCTCTGTGTGTATATCTAAATAAAATATTCCATTGTACTCTGAATTCACATTTTAGGACATGGACCTGAATTCTTCATATTAAAAACTTGAATATAGTATTTCGATACGTTACCTTTTAAAAGATGATTACAGTAGCATAAGTAGAGTTCACATTATTTTAGATACGCATCTATCCCTTTTCCATATTAATACATGGAAAATACGTTGTACTGTTGAATTTTTAGTTTCAGGATATATTTACTTTTAGAAATAAGTGTATTTCCCTTATGAAGACAAAACCTGAATGCCATAATTGAATGTGCTACACTGTAGTATTAACCTTAGGGTATATTTGTTAACAAGTAAGGTGTAAAAAAGAAAATACAGAGCAAAGTGTATATGTCCATATTGTGCTATTTGAAACAAGCCAAACTCAAATAGTTGTAAAGACCCAGGCAGATTGCTGAAGACCATCTGAGAATGGAGACTGTCAGCTTGGTTGTGGGAGATGCAGGAGAGCAGTGGGAATGTTGGAAAGACCTTTGAATTCTGAACCTTTGAGGTCCATGTGCCCCTTGGGGATGTACTTTTAATTTCTGCAGATACCAGCCTTGTGGCTCTAGCGCATATCTCCAGCTCTGAGGGGAGCTTTGTGGCATTTACCTAGAGGTATTATAGCTTCCTGAGGTTTCAGTGTGTTTCCCGTGTAGGTGGTAGCCTGAGAAGAAACATGGAGAATCATTCAATGTCTCTAAAATGAAGCATCTGTGACAGACTTCCATATTTTCCTTTTGCTTCCATTTTAAGCTTTCTTTTCAATTAACAATAATTATACATACTTATGGAGTCCTGTCTGATGCTGTGTGCATAATATACATGATATAACAATCAGAGCAGTTTGCATGTCTATCATCTATACGGACTCTAAAAAACTTTCGCTTATTACAGTAAAAGGCAGAATACTGGTCATAGTGACTAAGGAGGGAAGAGATGAAAATGGAGAAAAGTTTAGTGGATACAAAGCTACACTCAGATGGGAGACTCTAGGGCACCAGATGCAGTGGCCCATTTTATGTTAAAATTGGGGTCGCCCCTCCTGAGGCAGTTATTAGTGAGCTCCTGCAAAAGTTCTGCCTGATCTGCCTCGACCTTCTGACACATTTTTTTCCAAACATTGCTGACACTTGCTTACTCTACATGAGAACAACATAGAGGTCATTTTGTCCACTCAAAATGTTCGTAAAATATCCTTTGATAGTGTGATAAAAAGTCTTTTAAATGTTTCTAGAAGGACGTGACTCATCCAGCCAATACACTTAGTTCTGCCTAATTGAGATATAAGGCAAGTTGTATAGGTAAATTTAAATATTGTTAGCCACGTAAAAATTGTAAAAAGAAACATACTGATTTCAGTGTTATATTTAATGTAATATAGAATTATCACTTAAATGTAAACAATAAAGATGTTAAGATAGCTAATATTTTTTGGTTGTTTCAAGTGTTCAAATGCCACCTGTGTCTAGTGTGTGCCCTGTTAGTGTAGTTCTGGACTAATTATTCACCCTGAAACTATGTCCTTTCTTTTAAATGTATCCAGCCATGTCACATATGCAAATCTACCAATTAGGGTTGTACAGTGTTCTCCAGATAATAAAGTCATCATATTCCAAGCAGAACATTGTAAAATCTTTTCAGTTTGCTTCCTGAAATGTAAAACTTTGCCCAGTCCAAGGCAATCCTTTGTAGTAAATTAGAAATATGATTCCCCCATTATTCCTGTATTTTAAGATCTACCATTTAAATTATTTCAAAATTATATACAAAACTTCTTTATGCTTCTTTTTAGTTGAATTTTTCTGTGAACCATTCAGGAAAGTTTTACTTATTTGCCTTTTGGCACCTGAGTCATTGCTACAGATGTTACACAACTTGTGTATGTCCTCTGGTAATTGTAACTTCTGAAACACTTTGAAGGTGAAATTGTCCTAATCTTTTATCTGTTCTATTTCCATCACTTCGTGGAGATTCATAGTTATTCATAGTCTTTCAAAACTAGCAGCCAATATGAAGATATTGCAGCACTAATATTACAGCAAATCAATATGCTACAATACATTGAAAGCTTGGATGAGTCATGCTAATAGCACACGTGAGTATCTGACCAGTGTAGCAGTTTATCAGGCAATTGCAAAATAATTGCGCTTTCCAAAGATAAGATGTGTTCTCACATTACAATGCTTATTTTTTATATCTACACTGTGGGGCTTTGTTACTTGGGAAATTGGGGTAAGTAAAGATATTAGTATTTCTGGTTTTCAATTTGAGTGATAATTTTTTAAAAAATAAAACACTATAAGAAGAAGCAGATTTAAGGGATCTGCTGTGACAGTGAGTTTTTAGGCTTTCACATCTTTCCTTTCAAATATATTTAACCATATGTAGAATTTCAGGAACATATAACTGGCATTTGAACCTGACTCTTTGAAGATTCTCAATAAATTTCAGATAATGCATTTAAGCGACAGTGCTGGGGAATTCCCTTTAAATAACTCATGAAATATCACTGCATGTAGACTGCGTGGTGGTGGGGAAGAGCAGATCTATCTTACTGAGTGTCTGAAAACAGCTGGATCATTCTGAGACTGCATGGACCTGGTAGTACTGAGATAACTTTTTGGTTGAAAACTAAATATGTAGATTTTTATTTGTAGCATGCTTGGTAGCAGAATGTAAATTGATTCCTTGTGTCTTAGTTTCTCTCCTTGCTGGGGTGAAATACTAGTCACTCAAAGTTAAAAAGGGAAAGGTTTATTTAGCTCACAGCTTATAGAGGTTTCAGTCCATAATCAGCTGACTGCAAGGCAGGGTGGCATGGTACTTTGAGATGGTGGTAGACATTAAAAGAACAAGAGCAAATAGAGGAACACTACTCTTCTCCTCATTTATATTGTATGCAGGCCGCCTGCCCCTGGGTGATTGTAGCATTCACACTGCCTCTGTTCCCTTCTCTTGCACAGGCTCAGGACGTTTACAAAGTGAGGTTCCTGATCCTCTCACTTAGTTAAACTTTTAAACTTCTCAAGTTGGCACAATGAACAACACCCTAGAGCAGAAAGGACATGTCCTCTAAACTCTAGGATGTAGAATTGTTGAGTTACTTAGTTAAGCCAACTTTGTAACCTGGTCTTTCTATGTGACATTTATGTAAACTCCTAGGTTTGGAGTGCTTATAGGTTACATTTCAAGTATGGATTTTCACAGCTCTAGTTTATCAGGAAAGTGAAAGTGTGATACATATTTTGTTTTGATACGTATTTTGTTTCTAGTCTTTCTCTAGAATACATCTGTGATTCTTGATCAGTTTCCCTAAAGCTTATATGATTTTCATGCTAATAGCACACCTGGGTGTAGATGTAGATCTGGAGGCTTCAAAGCTTTGTTTGAATAGCTTGAATAAAATATTCATAATTAAAGGGATTTGAAGAAAATACACATAATCGTAGTGACAAATTAAATATATGGGGAGATATATCCAAAGTAATTAGCATGGAGCTGCTGAGGTTTTTACTGCTTTCACTTGTATTCAAAATTCCAAGTGTTTTGAAATGTGAATGAAATTAAAATGTGAAAGTTGAACGTCTTCAGTTTTACTCTGCTGGTTTAAGAGTAGTTAGTATGTACGGCATACATTAAGACTTATTTTACTTCTCTTTTAAACTGCATAATATGATTAAGATATTGTAACTTTCACAGTATTCAATATGCAGAAAACATCTTTCATAGAAAAATCTGATGGAGTGAAATAAATGTTTAGAAATATTTAAGTTAGTATGTTGCTATTCAATATTTGTGATTTGAACACTCAACCGGATCATTTAGTACTTTCTTTAAATTCATGAACACAGAAAGAATGAAACTTGACATAACACTGTTTAATTTATCTAATGCAGACTGGTTAAAGTGTATTTCAGGGATTCTTTGCTTTAAAAATTAGACACGAGAAGTATTAGCTTCAGTAACAAGAGTGGCCAACACCCAAATAGTTTTAGGTAAAAATAAATGAACAGGTTTGTCTTTTATTTACTTATTTTCATGAGACAGTCATGGGCTGATGAAGCAGGAGAGTTTCTTACTATAATTCCTACATGTTTAAGGGAAATAAATAAAATAGTTTCTTTAAATTGTGGGTAGCTAACTTTTGTCTTCATAGTTTTTTAGGTTAGTTCTTCTGTGGCATTTTCCAAGAGGCTGAGCTAATCATTTGCATAAATACAAGGTAACGCATTTGAACACAAGAAACAGAAAATTACTTTCATATGTTAGGCTTCTGTAGAGACCTTCCAATTGTCCCCAAGGAAATGAGCTACCCTGGAGACCAAAGATGCAGCAGACCACAGAATACTGACAGAATGTTAAAATATGCATACTTGTACATGTATACAAACACAGACACACATTTACACTTTCAGGGACCTAAAAACCTATACACTTTTGCACTGTACACTGTACTTTTGCACATCTGAAGTGTGAATACCCTTGTGTTGCTGTTTCTTAAATATTTTTGTCAATTGATCCTTTGTTTACTTCTGTAATTTTTTAACATTTATCTATTTCTAAATTTATAGAGTGCTTACCTTGAAATATTAAAAGACCTGAGTAATATGAGTCAAAATTTGTGTTTGCTATATCTCAAACTAGAATATTTGTGAAATCTTTAAAATCCTAAAAATCCTTAAATTCTTCTAAAGAATTAATACTGCTATTAGTTGATTGTATAGAGATTGCACACAAGGATGTTTGAATCAGAACTTAGAAGACGGTAGAATGAATTCTCATCTCCTTTAAGGAGAAAATCACTGCTATATATTTTTCAGTGTCTACAGTGGCATTCCTTATGAAGTTGGTGTGCATTGTTCTGATTTTTTACTGTAATATAAGTATTAATAACAAGTTATGCTATGATACTGTTTATTAGATCCAATTGTGATGTGTTGATATTAACTTATATAAAGCAAGACCTTAAATGGCATGAAAGTATCCTACCAAATTGCTAAGCTATATTGGAACGCATATCATTATTCACAACATTTTTCAAGGACAAAGACAATTCTTTTTAGTCTTAGAAGATATTAAGGAGAGACATATAACTACTTAGGTTTATTCTATGATTTAATGGATTAATAAATAATATTGTACTCTTCATAATGAATATCTGTATATTATAATATTTTATACTTTTCTAAATTATTTGTTGTTCCTTTTTATCTTAGATTCATAAAGAATAATGGGAAAATTAGAGTGCAACATTAATTCTTAGTTATTCAGAAATGGTACTGTATAGCTAAATTATTCATATTCCTATTAATTTTAGATGCTTGAATATTCCCATATATTTTGTCTGGCTAATGATTGACAATAGTGACTCTTTATTATTTTTTTTTCTAATTTGACTCTTAGTCTAGGAGACAACAATCTTTTGTAAGAGTATCAGATAATGGGATAATAGCGCATAAATATGTATTCATGTGTATTTCAGGATACTTGAAGGAAAAATTTAGTAACATTGTTTGAATTTGTCTTTTTCAGTTTGGTTCAATGATGTTCTTGGTAGTTACAGTGGTTCTTATGATGTTTTATCACCAACCCAACCAGCCCTTATGCATCTCTTTTGTTGTGATCCTTTTATCAGTTAGAACCTAGTGATACAGCAAATACTAATTTCCTTCCTTTCTAGCAAAGCACAAATGAACAATTCTTACCAGATTCCTTTACTTTCAACAGATACAGAATTTAATCATCGCAGGATTAATATTTTCCATCTTGGCACTGCATTTCTTGAAGATTGTTTTTCAGTGAACTTACATATTCTTCATTTTTTTATTCAAGCATTTTGGTTTTTCATACATTTATTCAGTACATTTCTTTTCGCTGTCTGCTTTGTGCCAGGCGCAGCACTGGGTGCAAGAGATATGAGTCCAAATAAGACAGACTCTCTGTCTGCAAGAAATTCTCACCTGCTTTTAGAGAAAACAGGTGCAGGTTCATACAGTTCAGGTGAGAAGCCCAGGAGGCTTCAGAAGCACAGAAGGAGCTCGTTGCAGACCAAGAATTTGAAGAACAAACAAGTGTTTGACAAGTGAAGAAGAGGAAGAAAGAAAGGAGAAATGTAAGAAAAGGGAAGTAATACTTGCAAAGCCATAAAGATGATAGAAACCTGACATACTTAGGAGCACCACAGGGAGCTGAACAGGTCTGTAAATTTAAAGACAAGTGAGAGAGAAGATAAAAGTCTGAAAAGGTGACCAGAGACTAATCATAGAGTGTTATAAAATATCTGTATATTTTGCAAACAATCAAAAAACATAACCCCTTCTTACAAATGCATTCTTTAATTGTTCTCGTTAGGTAAGCTACTTAGGTTGGATAACTCAGCTACATACAGATTTTATGTTTTCAGTGAGGTTGGTTAACATTGTTGATGAAAACACAGTTAATCATTTGTCTCACTTAATTTCATCATCATTTGACTCAAGGAGACATTCAACTCTGCTGAATAGTACGTTGACCTTTCATGGTGGTTGCAGTCCTCCTGTCCAAAATTGCTATTTTGTGCTTCTTCTTTTTCCATAAATTACTTCTCAAGTCAGTATGTGTTACAAGAGTATGTGACATAGTATGTGTCACAGATTGTGACAGTGGTGAAATTACGCCAAAGATGAGTGATGACAAGGTGGAGGAGGATGGTGATACTTTATGGTGCCCCACCCTGTCTTATTATCAACACTTTGATTCTGCAATTATCGCTTCTGTGTTTATTTAATATCAATTTCGCCTTTGCCATTCAGTTATTTACTTTGGTATATAAACATCTATCGTTTATATCAATCATTCTGTATACATATGAGAAAGAGACAAAGACAGAGAGAGAGAGAGTGACAGAGACAGAGAGAGACTAAGAATAACACAGAACTGTTTAGCATACACTGAAAAATCACTAGCCTAGTCAACAAATAATGCTGGGAAAATCAGCTATTTGCAGAAGATTGAAACTGGACCTGTATCTGTCACCATGTACTAAACTAAAACATAAATCTATCAAAGATCTAAAAAATCATACAGCAGAAACAATGAACTTGTGGAAGGCAAAATAGGTAAAACATTGGAAATCATAGGGGTAGGAAAGGACATTTTGAACATAACTGCAATTGTACTACACAACTTCTTGAAAGCATGGGCTGTAGTTGCTCTTGCACTGTCTCAGCCCAACTTCTCTGACAGTTAATCCATTGAGTAGCACTACCACTTCATGGAACCCCATTTTTTGTAAAGAATGTCAGTGAGCTCTGTGTGGCCAAATTGACCCAGTCACTTCATTGCTTCTCGTAAGCCTTTTGAAACACTTTCTTCTTCTGATTCCTGTGACTTACTGTGCTGCTGATTGTTCCTTCTTGGCTTTTTAGATGACTTCTCGTCTTTGCATTTGGTCAGCATCAAGAGTGTTTGCTGGGTAAAGATGCCATTTGATTATTGTATTACTAAAGAAACTAGGACAAAGTTTAGGATAAAGTTCTTGTAACTATTAATTGTGCAGGATGAAGAATTCTATCAGAAGGGATATATTAACAGTTTCTAGAATTTCTAAGCACTCCACATGTTATAACACAGTTATGCATACATCACTGTGCAGTGGTGTCTTTAACTCTTTTGGAAAGATACCTACAAGGGGAATAACTGCATCAAGTGGAATTTCCACCTTTAGCTTTTTGAGGAATCTCCGTGTTTATTGCCATAGTGGTCATATCAGTTTACACTCTGACCATTGTTGGTGGTTCCTTTTTCCCCACAGCCTCCCCAGCATTTGTTGTTGGTTGATTTCTTGACAGTAGTCATTCTTCATGGAGTCAGATGGAATCTTATTATTGTTTTGATTTGCATTTCTCAAATGGCCTGCATTTCGAACATTTTTTCATATATTTATTGTCTGTAAAGTGTCTATTCATTATAGATGCCCAAATTTGATTGTGTGTTTAAATTGGTGGAGTCTAATTGTTTTCAACTCTTCATATACTAGTACTTTGAGGAGCAGTTGGGACAGTTTTTTCCCATTCTGTAGGTTGTTTCTTCACTTTGTTTTTGGCTTCCTTTGCTGTGCAGAAGCTTTTTTTACTTTGATAAAATGCTATTTGTTGATTCTTATTATTATTTCTTGTGCAACCAGTGTTTTGTTCAGAAAGTCTTTGCCCATACTTAAGTCTTTAAGAGTTTTACTCATTTTGTCTTCCATTAGAGTAAGTCTTTATGTTCTAATGTTAAAATCTTGGTTCCATTTTGATTTTGGTTTAGTGGATGGTGCGAGATATGGTTCTATGTTCAGCCTATATTCAAGTGATAAGTGAACTGCCAGTTTTTCCAATAACATTTGTATATCCCAGTGAAGAGATTTAGCCCCTATGCCAAAGAAAATATAGCTGAGTGGAGTGTGCCTGGAGTTGTTTTTGTATCTTATTCTATTCCATTAATCCACAGGTCTATTTTTTGTTTGTTTTATTTTGTTTAGTTGTTTTTAGTTTTTGGTTTGACAATACCATTTTGCTTTACTGTAGCTTTGTAGTATAGCTTCAAGTTGGGGATTGTGTTGTCCCCTACCTACCCTTGTTGCCAAAAATTGCTTTGGGTATTCTAGACCTCTTCTAGTTCCATATGAATTTTAGGTTGACTTTCTCCATTTCTCTAATAAATTTTATTTTGATTGGGATTGCTGTGTAATAGTTTTGGAAGTATGACCATTTTGACTGTATTGGTTCTGTCTATCAAAGAACAGAAGGTAATTCACCATTTTCTGATATCGTTTTCAATCTCCTTTTTCAGAATATTATTGTTTTCATTGTAGAGGTCTTTCACTTAGGTTACGTTAATTCCTAAGAATTTCATTTTTTACTGATGCTGTTGTGAATGGTATTATTTCTCTCTTGTCCCTCTCAGTGACTTTGATATTGTTATAGAAAAAACTATTGAGTTTTGAGTGTAGAATTTGTATCCTGCTATGCTACTGAATTTGTTACTAGTTTTAGAAGACCAATGATTAAATTTTTGGGGTTTTCTATATAGAGAACCATGTCATCTGCAATAATGATAATTTAAATTCTTTCTTCCCAATCCATATCCCTTTTATTTTTTTCTTGTCTAATTGCTCTAGTAATATTTTGAGAACTATATTGAACAGAAGTGATATTGCACATCCATGAAATTTTAAAACACTAAAAAAACTGATAACTAATATTAAACACTGTGGCTAGGAAATAATTATGCTAGTAAGTGATCATTAGTTTATTTAACTTATTCATATAGAAATAGGGGTGCAGCTTGGTAGTAAAGGATTTGTCTAATATGTGGGAGGCCGAGTTTGATCCTGGGCATTGATGATATTTCTTGAATTTTAAAATCTACCATGAGGCAATTGCTTATTTCTCAAACAGGTCAGCTTAGGACCAGTATTTTCTCAAAATCATATTTTTTACTCTTTGAGTGTTCAAAGCCAGGCATATACTTTTTTTTTTTTCTTAGAATGATTTATTTGAAGTCAGCCTAGTGACAGAGACTCAGCTCTTGCATTCCATTACAGTTCTACTTCATTTGATTTGTCTAAAATTATAGAATCATGGAATTTTTATACTTGCAATCTCTGGGGAAGAAATCTTGAGGTCAGGAAACATAAGCTCCCGTTCTATACCTTGACACATTGACTTTTGGTGGTCACCGCTCCCTTCACTGTGTTCTTACAAAACATCTCTGCTAGAATTTCACCAGCAATCAGTGTGCACTAGTCCACAGTTTTCAAAATTCATTTCCTGCCAGTCTTTTCAACACAGGCTTCACAGTTGTTTTGCCTCTAGGTTTTGGCTGCTTTTCTGTTTCTCATGACAACACAAATATTATCTACCATGGTTATGTGGTCACATTGACTTGCAAATTATTCTGTTTTCTCCAGACTATAATTTGTCTGGACTTCAAGATAACTGCAGTGAATTTTTTCACTTCACTTTTTTCTAACTTAGGTCTTTATTTCTCTCTTAATCATGTTCATCCTACGTTTCTCTGTTTATGGTCATTTTATTGGTACGAGAAAGAAGAAAAAGAATGCATCAGGGCATCTTTGTCTTTTCACTACTCTGTTATTATTATTATTATTATTTTTTTTTTTGCGGTACCAGGAATTGAACTCACGACATTGCGCTTGCAAAGCAGGTGCTTATGCCACTGAGCTAAATCCCCAGCCCTCATTACTCTGTCATAACACACATGTTTTAAGCACTCAACTCCATATATTTGCTAGTTTTCTTGTGGTGAAAGCACTATACAACTCTTTGTCCAAAGTGTATGTTTTTGGAAAAATGGTGATGGTGTTGATGAAAATGAGGAGGAGATGCTAATAATAATTATGATGCTGTCCCTAATATAACATCACTACAGGTTCAGGATACATTACAGTTATTGTATTACCATTAATATATGATAATAATAACAAATGTCTCACTTATGCAGCACACACACGAACCTTTACTTGCACTGTTTTGTGTAAAGACGCTGTGTTTCCCACTCATTTATACAATTTCGTCGAATGTAAACAAAAGTTTTTTGATATATGTATTGTCTCTTTTCATACATTTACAAAACTTAAATACTTCTTAGATGGAAAGTTGTTGAGCCAGTTCCAGTTCAGACTTCTATAATCCCAAAGCCATTTATGTAACGATAATGTAATACTTATATAAATACAAAATTTACATGTTTAAACTAACTTTTCTATTGTATAGCATGCTCTCCTGCACCTGTTTTCTGGATGCTCCTCTTAACTCTCACTTTTGAGCTAACATTTTTAGTCTGGGCTAGTTTGGAGATTCTTGACTGATTTAGCATTTTTATGCTTTAGGTCTTACTAAAGTACTTATTGAGACTTTTGAGAGTTAACTTTTACTAAAATCCAAACTTATGCAAAACAGTGCCTGATGCACTATTCATAAACTGTTGCATAAAATGATTTTATCAAATTTATTCTTGTTCACATTCCACAAACTATTTTTACCTTATTCACAGCCAGGTTTACAGAAGAGTTTCCTGCATTTACTTTATAAAGTAAAGTAGTGCAAGCATACTGTGAGTCCACTAATATTCTCTTTAGTAAATTAGAATTGTAGCTGGTCATAAAGAGTTGAAGTTTCTTTTAAGTACTCTTTGTTTTTCTGTGTGTTTTATGATTCATAAATTACCACATCTTAATCTAGTCAGACTGTGGTATACTCTCCTATAGAAGGTTATATTTTCTCTCACTTGCTTTATATCAACCCATCTTAGATATTAAACCATAGACTAAGTCCAGAGCAACTGTACCTAGTTTACTTTGCCTCATTCATTTAAGGCTCATACATACAGCAAATGCCTATGACTGTACCATGCCCTGGTTATATAGAGATAATTGAATGAGGTAGATATGCCCATTTACTGATTTTTCAAGTACTTGCTGGAATGTTTAGATTGATCATGTCTGGCTTATGATTTAAAGTAGGCGTTTGATTATGTAAATAATTAGATGAGTACTCAAAGAGAAAGCAGAAGATGTTGAAGGCACAAAGTAATTAAATTTAGCCTGTTTTAAAGTTTAAAGGGTACATTTTTAAAGAAATCATTATTGGTATGACATGTATTGCAGTGGAAGGAGTTGTCTTTGGCTGTTTTTGTGCCAAAACCTTCATAGGATTATATTAAAATTTGTTAGTTCCATAACCACCCGATGTCTATCTCTTTTGCACATTATAAGGAACTTCTCTGATAATCTACTTATCTACAAAATGTTTATAATATGTTATTGTAAATATTCAGCGAGCTATCTCCGAATGTTTTCGAAAGGATTAAGGTTCTTGAATGAGCGTCATTTATCACATATCATCAACGTTAAAAGATGTCACATATTACATTCTAACTAGATAAACCAAAGAGAAGGGCAAGGAGTTTGTATGCCTGAGTCTGATATAAGGTACAGTCTTGTGTCACTTGAACATGTGAAACAGTTATGCATTTTGAAAAATGACTTGAGAAATGAACTTCTAGTTTTTCTTTGAAATTTCACTTTAAAAACTATTATTTAAAAATGAATGTGCATCGATGTGTTTCAAAAATACTTTAATAGCTCATAGAGTGACACAGTGACCACTAATGAGGATGCCGCTCAGTGAGCTGAATCAGGATCAAGGAGGTGGCTCATCAACACTGTTGTGTCTGAGTCACTGATTATTTGAAGGCAGTGGCTGCATTTACCAGGGAGACAGGGCTATTTATCAGGTTGGAGGGAAGATTGCTATTGTCATAATTGGTCACACTGCATTGGTGCCTCCCAGTGAAACAACATTTCTGTTCCTGGTCTTAGTTTGTTTATACTGGTAATTTTTTTTATGTTTCTGAGAAAAAAGTGTTACTCTTACAAGTTCTATTCTGTCTCCCTAATAATTCATACCTGAAATAGATGCAGGGACTGGTCCCCTTTACCAAGACTCTTGGTTATTCAGTTTTGTGTCACCTTGCTGTTTTGCTCTTACTGTTATTTAGCTCATTCATGATGGGAGGCAAATGTGGCGTCATGACAGGATCTCTGATGCCTGGGCTTAGCTCAGGTTCCTTTGAAAAGTGGAGAATAAATAAGCCTGAATGACCACATGGCCTTGTCACATCAGATACTGGTCTGAAGGTCCCAATGCCCTGACAGAAACACCTGAGTGATTGTAATTTCTATCACAATGCACTAATTATAATGTGGTACCATGTTCACTGAAATTAAAAGTTGATTATTAAGATGATGAATGAAGAGGTTGAAACATCTTACTACTTTTATGTGACACCCTGCTCTCTTTACAGTCAAGTTTGCAAACTCTAAAAGGGTCTTTCCCTTATCAGCCACTTTGGAGTCTTCTAATTGCCTGTTACCTGCAACCATGTGCTTCAGTTTTGATTGCTACCTTTTACAGATTGGGAATACTTTATTCCAAAGACTTGTTGTGTGCCACAGTCTGTTTTTGTGAAGGAGCAAAGAACAATGGCAAGTGTTTAATGATTTTTGCATAGGAGTTAACACCCAGAGAGTGAAAGAATGGAAAAATACTAGAGAGGCAGAAAAAACAAATAGAAATACAAGAGTGAGAAATCTGAAATTAAATGAGAAAAATACTGGTATGAGGATGAACATAAACAATCCATGTACATAAATTTCCATTGTATGCATTAGAAGGAAAAATCTTTTGGTTAAAATCTAGATTTTGGAAGACTGGACCAATAGTTTTATTGATTTCAAAATAGAAATAATTGATTTCAGAATAGAAACTGATTTATTGCCAATCCTCTATACTTCAACAGGAGTAACCTGTATTTTCTTTCTTTAGGCACTGGGATTC
Organism: Dolichotis patagonum; assembly: GCA_004027295.1. Taxonomy (NCBI): domain Eukaryota; kingdom Metazoa; phylum Chordata; class Mammalia; order Rodentia; family Caviidae; genus Dolichotis; species Dolichotis patagonum. The sequence goes on from PVJX010008712.1 coordinate 37,406, forward strand.
CTATTATGATTTTATTTCAGGAGGAACAAAGAGTTGTGTGGGGGCAAAATAAATATGAAAATGAAAAGCTAAAGTATATCCTCCTTAAAATTCCTTCCTGTGTTCTTTGTGCTTGGCACAGAGTATCCATATTTTTAGAACAGATGAATGAATTAATTTGTGATGGAAACTCTTTTGTCTCTGGAGATACTAATGTATTTTCCAGGGCTTTTACTTCATACAGTTTAACCTTGCTTAAATCTGGCTTTTAAAAATATACATAAACTGTATTAATATCTTCAGTTTCTGTCCTTTGACTTCCTCATTCACTGTACTAAATTTAATGGTAATATAATTGTCAATTTAATTAAACAGGAATTGGATAGGAATTTGTGGATTGAATACAGAATTTTCTCAAATACTTTACCCTATTTTCTATATTTCCAGCTTTTTGCTCAAGTATTAATCCATTATTATTAGCTTATAACATTTTAATTATGCTGAATGTAATTCATATTTCTTTGTGATTTTATTCAGTATTTCATGATAAAAGCATTTCACTATTTGTTTTATCTGATAATTCTACTAGCCTTTTATTTTTTACAAAGAGAAGAAAATACTCATTGCTGAGATTGCAATGTTCAGTACATTCAGTAACCATATATTTAGTGTCCACTATGAATCCGTGTTGTGACACATGCTAGCTAGCTGTTTTAAAGTAAAGCATTTGTTTTTCTTAACCTGTGAAACCTGAGTCTTAGCAGGAAAGGCAGCACAGCATGAGGTCATGAGTTGGATCCCAGGTACAAAAAAAAAAAAAAGCACATGAGTAAGTAGAAAAAGTGTGATGTTCACAGACTCTTTTGGTATTGTAGGGACACCAAGAAATCCTAGAAAATAGGAGAGAATCTCTATTGAAGGAAAGTGCTTGAGGTCTGGAATGAAAAGAGCTGGATTTAAGTCTGGACTACTACCTGCAGGGGTGTCTTGAGCAATTTACTAATCTTTTGGACTCCTTAGTTTTTTTTTGTAAGCTGTGAAAAATGTCAATGCATGACCTACAAATTTTATAAGAATCAAGTTGCCATGCCTCCCAATATGTTTTGTGATTCAAATATAGTATATGGACATTAGCTTTCTATATATAGATATTCCTATATAAAGCCAATGAAAGTTCTTAATATTTATAGGAACATATCAGGAAGGCCAATGAGGAACAATTTAATTACATCTTACTGGCCCACAAATACCTTATAAACCAGCATGAATCACATAAGCATCTTCCTATTGTGTGCTTATTAATTTTCAGTCATCTTCCTGCATTTAGAGTATTTTTAGAATGGTTATTAGATTCTCAATGAATGTCACCGGTTTCTGTGAACCAGTGTATAAAGCAAAGGTTTTCAGAAGTCATGAAATAGCTATTTGCAAGTAACTGCTACTGATTCAGCATGATTGAAATCCAAACAATAAAAGTGGTTAAAAAAAGATTGCAGTGTGTTCCCTTTTTCATGCTCTAGGGCCTCGCATTAAAAACTGAACAGTTGCTCACCTTTGGGAGGCATATTTCATTTTATGTCTCTACAAGCTACTAAGTAGATGATCTCTTAGCATTAAGTGAAACTTTACTAGTATGAGAAACCTTCTCAAAGTCGTGACTTGCCTATTTTACTTGGCAAAGGTGTTTTGTTTCTTGCTTTTTTATATCTACTACTAATCAATAAAGTCATACATATATATGCATGTATATCACATATTACATCATATTTCATCATACTTGTAATGATATTTGGGCAAAGTGAGTATCAGTAATATACTTTGCACAGTTTGCAGAAAATTTCTAAGTGACTGTCCCTAAATAGGAAACTGTGTGGATTGAACTGTGTGACCCTGCAAAATTCATGTCATGGTCCTTTCCTGCAGTACTTTAGATGTGATCTTATGTGGAAACAAGGTCTCTACAGAGGTTATCAATTAAAAATGAAGTCCTGAGGGTTACAGACATGGTACCTTTACAAAAAAGAGAAATTTGGGCATAAAGACCTGCATAGAGGAAAAACAATCTGAAAAGAGGGAGAAAGAACACAGCCAAAGGCAAGGCAAGAAAAGAATCCTGGGACAGATCCTGTTTTCACTGTTCCCAAAAGCAACCCTTGCTGCTCAACTATTGATAGGAACCTCTACAACTTAGTAGCAATAAATTTCTGTTATTTAAGCCACTTAATGTTTCATAGTTACAACAGTCAGAGTACGTTAGGCTGTGTTGTGGGTGGAGAATTTGCCCATGTAGAGATTTATCTGCCATGCCCAGAATGTAAGCCCTGTTGTACATAGCATGCCAGAAATGTTTGTATGTGCTTTGAGATGTTTGATAGGGTAAATGTCTTTGGAAAATTGAAATTGTTGTATTTAAGATTTGAAAAGGGAAATAAAAATTGAATTTTTAACAAAGGAAGTTGCAATTTTCTTTATATAGTATGTATTTGTCACGAAATATTTTTGAAACAATGGAAAATGACATTATATTGCACGGAGCAGAGAGTATTGATTCTCCCAACTGATTTTTTGTCTGTAATTCTTATAGTAGTGGCAAAGACAGTGAGATATCAGTACTCATCCTGAATTAAAACACTTTAACTTACTCCAAATTTACCAATACCTAAAAACAAGGCTGTTTATATGAGGAAGAGTTTATAATACTAAAAAAACCTACAGCAATATATAAATCTGAAAAAGGAAACAGCCAACAATCTCTGCAGCTGCTACCTTATTGACAGAAGCCGACAGACATGAGTATACAGATTGAGCTAAGTACTAAGCAGTTCTTCCCACAAGGCGCCTCAAGGTGTGTACTTTCTGCCTAATGGAACTGTAAAACAAAAGTGGGTAATTCAACTTCTCTTTCTGTTAAGGATCTAGAAAAAACCCTGTAGAATGCTCTGAAATCTAATACTGGCAGACAAATTCATATCACCATGCCAAACTATTTAAAAGCTTTGAGAATCAAGTCAAATACAAATATAACCTGGAGAAATAAAGTAGTTTTAAATTTTCATATTATTTAATAACATGAGACCATTTTTTTAAATCTCTTAAGCGTGTATGTCCCTTCAACCTATAAAACTTATGACAGGTTTTGTAGAAATAAATTCTCATATATCTGATTACTTAGTAAGAAGTGAATATTTTTGTGTCCACCCTTTTTCTTGTACTAATGTATCTATCTTATTGTTGTACATAGCCCGGAGTGTGTTTCATAATTTTACTTAGTGAAAGTACAGGTTTTTCTTAGATTGACTGATGTTCAGATATTACTTTATTCCCAAACACTGAAGCACTCATGTTTGGAATACCCATTTGGATCATTCCCAGGAAGTGGAACAAATTCAAAAAAGCATGACCCTTTGCTGTAAAGAGTTCATAGATTTTAGAGCTGACTTACATACCTTCTTAGTATCCTTATTCAGATTACTGTCTGAATAGTAAATTACAAAATCCCTTTTTATCCACAGTTTTTCTTTCTGAGGTTTGTTACCTTTGATTAGCAGTAATCAGAAAAAATATTAAGTGGGAAAGTCCAGAGGTAAAGATTTAAATCCTATTCTGTTTGCAATACCATGATGAAATCTTGCATCGTCCCATTCTATCCTGTTCAGGATAGGAATCATTCCTTGGTCCAATATATCTACACTGTGTATGCCACCATCCCTTTTGTTATTTAGTAGCCCTCTAGGTTATTCCTTCAACTGTCACAGTATCTCAGTACTTGTGTTCAATGGGCTTTAGTTCAATTTAATAATAGCCCCAAATAACAAGGGTAGTGGTGGTGGCAATTTCCTTTAGGTGAAAAGGTAAAAATTTTTCATTTAATAAAAAATGGTAACAACTGTATATTGTGTTTGCGAAGATGACAGTTAAAAACACATTTTTCTACTTCTCAAACTGCGAAGAAAAAAATACCATGTTAGTTTGGCGCTTGTACTTCGTAAAGCAAAAGTTATGGCCACAGTCCAAAACAAGTGCTAGTTAAGATGGAAAAGACATCATATTAGAGATTGGAACACATAAATTTGTCATAATTAATGGCATCATGTTATACCAGAAGGCAATAAGTTTACGTGTTTTGACTTTATTAAGAGATTTCCTGATATGAATAATACCAAGATCTGGACTGAAAAATGTTCAGATGGCCAGGCAAGTTGCATCTCTCAACCCATTGAAGAAAAAGCTGCTATGTTTCTGAGAGATGTGAAGAATTTGATTAATGAGAAAAGGTCTGATTCAAGGCATTTGGATCTCCAGCTGTGATGAAACTGGGTTCTTGTAGAAAAAGATACTCAGTAGAAACTACATTTATCAAAGTATGAAAAAGACACGAGTCTAAAACATGGAATTACATGTTACCTTGGTGCTATGTGGCGACAGTGCTGGCATATGATAAAGTCAGCATAGTTGAAGCAAAGTGCAGACCAGAGAACCATAAACTTCCAAAAACAAAACTGATCTACTTGTGCTGTGCTAACATAATCAGAAAGTGTGTGGCAGCTATTTACTTATGAAATTTCTTCTCCAATACTTCATTCCCAAATTGAGAAATTCGAAGAGGAAGAGTTCAAAATTAAAACCTGTTCATAACAGCAGTCCATCTAACCATCCTGCAACTCTGCCTCCAAAATGAAAAGGTTGAGTTTGGATTTTACCACAAAATGCAGCCGCAGTGCTTCAGCCTCTTGGGCAGGACACTGTTCAGTATGTAAAACCCACATCCACCTGGCTGGTATTAAAGCACATTTGATCAGCAGTTCATGCATTCCTTATTCCAGGCATATTGCAGTGCTGAAAATCATTCACTATTGCTGAAACAGTAACAATCTTCACAAGTACAGTGGCTGAATTAAAAGTAGAAACTGTAAATTCATACTGGAAGAACTGACTTGATTCAGATATTACTTTATTCCCAAACACTGAAGCACTCATGTTTGGAAGACCCATTTGGATCATTCCCAGGAAATGGAACAAATTCAGAAAAGCATGACCCTTTGCTGTAAAGAGTTCATAGATTTTAGAGCTGACTTACATACCTTCTTAGTATCCTTATTCAGATTACTGTCTGAATAGTAAATTACAAAATCCCTTTTTATCCACAGTTTTTCTTTCTGAGGTTTGTTACCTTTGATTAGCAGTAATCAGAAAAAATATTACAGAGGGCAGTTGTGAATGATTTTAAAGACTTCTTGGAGATTAATGGAGGAAAATAATTCACACAGCAAGCCTCACTGGTAGAGAAGGACTGCTGAAATGGTTGATACATTTGAAACCTTATTGAAGACTATGAAGCAGTGCTAAGAAATAATTCATTGGAAGAAATTTCTCCATCATTTACAGAAGATAAGGAAGATAAAGAACAAGAAACCAGTGCAGAACCAGCAATATGGGTGTTACTTAATTTTGTCCAATTATTTCAAATGCCCAGACGTAAACAAAATTATGGACTCTGATCCAGGGATGGTGCTGTGCTTTGTATCTTGAATGCTCCCCAAAGCCTCATAGACTGAAGGCTTGGGAGTCAGTTTGGGGTACTACTGGAAGGTTATGGGACCTTTCAGACTTACTTGCACTAAATACCAGTCTAACAAATCAGAATACAGCTTCAAGATTGTTCTGTTCTCATTGACAAACACTGAGCGTAACGTGGAGGACCCGGTGATGTGGGAGCCGAGGGACAGAACACATAGGTAATCTGAGCATTTATAGCTATTTGTAAAGTGGTCTTCAACATAAAAATAATCAGAATTTTCATAACTACGTTATATGTAATGGAATAAGGGCCCCTTTGTTAACATAATGTCAGTACTGATAAACTAGCTTGCTTCCTTTCTTCCTCTTTTTCTCCTCTCCTTTCTCTTGTTCCCCAATAATTTCTCCAAAGTACTATTGGTCTTCTAGATTATTATATCAACTTGTTTTACAGTAAAGGATATAACAATGTAAAATGTCTTATATTGGACACACTGTATCATCACATAAATACTGTTGTGTTCATTGGTCCTTCTAATTTAATACTCATAAGCCCTTGGCCTAGTCATTTTATCATACTCTCTGAGGCATTTTAATTGAGAACTCACCTAGTTTCTAGGTTTAACCTCTTTTTTTTCTAAAAATCTAACTTTGGCTTGGCTAAAAGTACATCCTCTGTAGAGTGTTTTTATCTCTAGCTTCTCGAGGGTCTTGAATCTGGATTTAGATAGATAGAGGTTCAAATGACAGTTCAGCTTCTGGTCAGATCCCTTAGTTTCTCTTCTGCAGTCTTCATTTTCATCTGCGATATGATGTTAATAGGTGGTCAAAGGAGGGCAGAGGTTAGGAGGCATGCTTCTGCAGCCATCACACAGGTTGTATTTTTTATTTATTTTTTAGGTTATTATGATTTTTCCAAAATCACTCTGCTGCCTTATAGGTAGATGAAGTATCCGAAGCATAGCGATACATTTTGTATATCTTACATAGAATTTGAGCAAATACTTTTAGTTTCAACACATTATGATGCTCTTTTTCCTTAAAATAATGCAACTTTTCTACTATGCTTTCTCTCTTTAAAAAGAGACAACAATATTTGTAACATTTGTTGAAATAGGAGGAACAGGGGTTGGGGATTTAGCTCAGCGTCATGAGTGCCTGCCTTGTAAGTGCGCGGTCGTGAGTTCCCTCCCTGGTACTGATTAAAAAAAAAAAATAGGAAGAACAATGGCAATGTGATTCGTTCTGCACAAATCTAACAAGAAAATGATATTTTATAAGTTTTGTCTTACCTTTTATAGTTATTTAACACTGTGTGCAGGGAAATCACATGAAAAATAATTTGCTCAGAAAGTATATTTTGTTCATAGAAAGTCTTTCTTTAGTCTTGCTATTTTTAGTAGTTTCCTTTGTACTAGAACTAAGGACAGCTAACACAATGGAAAGCTATAGGGGAGAAAAATAAAGAGTTAGGCAGAGAGTCGTATTGAAGGCAGGGAGAGATCTGACTTAAAGTTAGGAATTAGTATGCCTTACAGCCTACTCACTGGAAACTCACTTTAGTAACCTATTCATAGATTTGAAATTGAAAACCTATTTTTGCCACTGATCTTAAGTGCAGGCTTCAGACTACAGAACTAGATGCACTTTAATCATCTTTCTCTTGAAGGCAAAGCAAGAAAGGAAATTGCATTAACCCAGCAGAAGTGCGAACACTGGCAGCCTGGACAAAGTCACGGGAAATGGAGGAGGTGTGAAAGAAAGTATCCAGGGGAAGACAGATTGAATAGCAACTTCTAGCATCAGGCAGCGTGGGTGGATGGCCTTCCTGTCTTTTGACTCTGGCTCCTCAGTTTGAGTCTTGCTCCTGTTCCTAGAAAGTGTTGCGTTTCAGAATTGAGAGGTAACTAAATTGAACCTGAAGTTGTTTTCTATTTAATTGTGACCCTTGTAAAGCAAAACTCACCCTTTGTCTCTCTCCCCTCCCTTCTCTCCCTTTTTTCCCTACTGAGGATCAGGGCCTCACACATACTAAGAAATCGCTCTTCTGCTGAACTGTACCTCTCAGCCCTTACTTCTTTGTGAGTTGCCTTTTTAGGTTAGAGATACCCAGTATGTTCTGCAGAGAATGTAGTCTATAAATATGTATTAAAATGAAAGGCTAAATGAGTGAATACTCATTTAGTTAGAGTAACAAATATGCAATGCAATGCATAATTTTAATAGACCTTGGATAGTTGAAATCGTCAATGGACGAAACAGGCTTATGTTCTAATCGAATTCATACCAATATTGGTTGATACCAATAAACTAGAAATAAAACTAGAATGCATTTGACTGTTAAAGATACTAAGCCCTATAAATGTTAAAGCTTTAGAGGGTGCTCATTGATTTTATAAAGATGTGATATGTACTGGATTCCTGGAATGTACCAATAAAAGTCAAAATAGTTATCAGCAAACTTTTTGCTTATTTCTATCTTTTTGTTTGTTTGTTTTTGCCCTTTAGCTCCTCTTTTTGCAGAATCCGCAGTTCACCATTGATTTGAGCCCTGATAACTGTTCTCAACTGCTGCAACGTGATACCTTCCTTTGCTCTCCTTTACCTGGTACAGGTTACTAGGTGCATTGTCTATATATATTTTCTCTGACTGTCTCTGTCTATTTCTCTCTGTATCTTTGTATATACTTTTCTAAGACAGCTTACCCAGAAGGCTCCTGAAGGCTCCTGCTTCACATTTGTTGAGTGAGTATCAGCCCCTTACATGTAACGGTCAGTCAGCCCTTGAGCAGCCTCACTAGATCAAGTGAAACAAGTTCAAGTTCAGCCTCCTTTAAGTGCTTGAATAAGAGCTGTTAAAAGGATGGAAAGTGACAACTAGCTATGAAATTCAAGAAAAAGCAATTATTAAATTTTTAACAATAGCGGCTGAGCACAGCTATTATGGACAGATACCAGTGATTTCTCTACCTGAAATAGAACAAAAGAAATTTGGTAGACTTTTAATAAATCTACAGTTCCTTATTGTGAAAACTTGATTATGTTTAGAATTGCTTCAAGGTTCTGAAATAAACAAAGAAATAACATTTGACTGTGTAGCTTGATGAAAGCTTTTGGCAAGAAAGTTTCCATTATATAATGTAGATGTTTGTGTTAGTGTTAGGTTATGAAGTGCTGATATTCTGAGTTCCAAGAATGTTGGAGCTCTTTGATGGTTAAGATGGTGTGTGTGTGTGTGTGTGTGTGTGTGTGTGTGTGTGTGATATATATATCTATGCATAAATAAAACTATATATCAATATATAAAGACATTTTACACCTATACAAACACACATTTTTTGGTAGTGTATAGTTTCAAGAAATGCTGTAAGGATGGGCGGTAAAAGAAATGTCCCATTTTCTTTTCTGAGTGGCATTTGGGCTTAATCTCAGGCAGGAAAGTCTAATGTACATAGTGGGCAGAAAAGGGGTGAGGGGAGCTGCATACCGGGCTCTGTGCAGACAGAAGCTCTGCCCTTGGTTTCAGTAGATGTGATTTTTCCCCAATGGTATGAGAAAAGCTAAGAAAGGATTCAAAGCTCTAGACTATTTAAAGATTTCCAAGAACAAAACAGAAAGCAGAAGCTGAGAGCATCTTTTGCCAGTAAATGTGCACATAATTTTCATACATAGATGTTCACGTAATTTACCTCACATACTAGATTTCACCGAGCAAAACTAACAAATTATTTATTGAGGAGGTCTGGTTATTTTATGTTTGTGCTACGAAATGCATGTAAATGAAAAATACATTTCGAAGGCTATCATTTTGGGCCCCTAGAATATAATCCTAGTTATGGAATTAGAAATTGGTTGATTAAGCATGTTTTCCTAAAAGATAATTTACCTTTTAGGAGGACAATTTAAGTGGATCAATCACGATTAATTTTGAGAAAGGCTGGGCCAAGTTCATTTAAAGTTGTTTTTTTTTTTTTAAGTTAGATTGACCCTGATTAATTTCAGATATTTCAAGATACCGCTAGGGAAGGAAAAAAATATGTTTGAAGGTCTTAACGTCCTTATGAGAATGTTTTTATTATTCTACACATAGTTATTTAGTAGAAGAAGAACATGTGAAAAAGAGCACTTGCCTTGCAATCAAGTCCTGGGTTCCAATCTCAGGTTCTTTAGCTATGTAGCACTGGATAAATCATCTAATTTCTGCACACCCCATTTAATAAACCTTAATTGAGCTCATTTGAGCTTGAATAGTCAACATCTAGCTCTTCTCAGCTCTAAAATTATAATTCTCTTAGATTAGCCGTAAACAAGTCTTGTCTACAGCCATACCACCCTGAACACACCCGATCTGATCTGATCTCGGAAGCTAAGTAGGGTCGGGCCTGGTTAGTACTTGGATGGGAGATTAACCATAAAAAGTCTTTTGATTGTATGGAATAAAAAATTATATTGGCAGAATTTTTTGCAAGGGATTTCTCTGAAAATAAAGCAATGATTGTGGCCAAATAGAGGAAATCAATAAAATTTCTACAGCATAAAATCCTAAAATAGTTCAATGGATGGACTTTTTTAGGGACTTTTGTCATCTCACAATTACTCTGAATCACTAAATTATAGATTTGACTGCAGCAATTCTTGGCAATCCTTAAGGACACAGCTATAATCTTCACTTCTGCCCACCAACTGAAAAACTTTAGATTCTGTTGTAACTACAGGAAACTTTGGGAGGTAGCAGTGTAGGAACAGAGAAAAGCCTCCTCCATTCAGTCAGAAAAATAGGGAGAAACCACTTCATTAACCATGTTATTCCCACTCCATTTTTTGTTTTCATTCATGAACATGGTATTACATGAACATGGAAGAAAATTGTATCCTGACATTTCTGTTACTTTAGAGGCAAGCTTGGTGTCAGAAAGGATATGGGTCCGAGACACATTAAGTAACATGAAATGTCTATTTATATACCTAATTCTGAACAATGCTTGAAGAGTTTAACTAAAATAACAACAGATAAATATAGCTGTCACCAGGATAATCGGCTTTGTTTCAAAAATTTTCCCTTTGGTAGCAGGGATTGAACTTACGACCTCACATTTGCCAGGCAGGTCTTATGCCACCGAGCTAACTCCCTGGCCCAAACAGCTTTATTTCAAAGATCATTTTAAGGTTGAATTTTTGGACATTTTCTTCTTGTAGTTTAATAGCTCTAACATTCTAATATCTTTTAATATTATCTTAAGAAAAAACAGAAAACTATTCTATAGGAATCTTCCTTCTTTAGATAACTGTATTCTTTAAGGTTTATTCTGCTCTTGAATCTCACATACTATTTTCACATTTCTAACTGCAATAAAACAAATTGCAGCTAGCCAGTACATAATACGTGTGTATACTTTCTGAGGTGGTCTTCATATTTTTGCTTTAGTTCCTATCATAAAGAGATCAATAATTACACATAAAGATTCAGTCATTTTTTAAAAAGATGTTTAGCTTGTGTTTCTGTCCTGGAGATGTAGGTGAGTACCTGAGGAACTATTTGTAAAGAGAGATCATATCAAAATGATAGAGCGAGAAAATAAAGCAAGGATCACCAAAAATCCAGGGTACATATCCTTTCTGGGTACTGCCTGGCTTGATATGCCTGGAAATGTTCCCTGCTTCCCACTCATCCAGGTGTCATCCCACAAGAGGTTGTTCTTTCCATCCAGATCTTGTGCGCTAGAGTCCAGGGCTCTGCTCCCCGATCTCCATTGAGGCTTCCTGAAACTACTGCTCTAGATGTTGATCTTTTATATATCAAACAATTGCTTTATCGTTCAGCTGTAGGCGGTAAAATCAGGGACAGTGAGGGTCCCTGGACTGTCAGAGAAATCTCAGGGTGGGACAATCAGATTGTTGTTGTCTGCCCAGAATCTGGCATTAACATCATTGTCTTTCAGCTGCTCCCATTGTGATGTGGCATGGACTACTTAGTAGCTAAGACTGAGAGTTATATGACTATATAAAAAGTTGTGTTTAGGTAGAGGAACAAATTCATTGAATTCTAAATGTCTTAGCATTTCTCTTTTAGGATGTGAGAGACATCAGAATCCTACATGAGACAAGGCTTTATTAAAAAAAAAGAAAATAGAGCATTAGCTCACATAACCACAGATTCAAATCACTGCACTTTAGAGATTATTGTGCAAAATCCATTTGACTATTGGATTTTGAATTTTTGGAAAGAAAGGACACTAACTCATTTTTTTCATTTCACTGAAAAAAGTAAATTCTTATTTGACACAGGCTAATTGTTAAACTAATAATACTATTTCTATAAATGCAAACACAGCCTCCTTATTAGTCCTGTCTTTGATGAAGAAAACAATGCAAACATTTTGTTATTTTTTAAAAAAAATCTAGAACATTATTGATTATAAACTTGGCTTAGAAATATTCAACTGTGCCAGATATAATCATTGAAGGAGAAATAAATGGTTTAAAATAGTGTCTAGAAAAATCACAAGCTGCAAACGGGAGATGAGCTGTTTAATAAGATCAGGGACGCCAGGTGCAGAGACATTACAAAGATAAGCTGGGACAACCTTGAGGTTCCACCAAAAAGAGAGATAAGAGTGACCTCTGGATAAATGAAAAGATAGGTTAGGAGAAGATGAAGCCAGAATCTACAGAAAAGTTCCCTAAAGCCAAGACTGCAGAAATTGAGATCTAATGATTGGCTTCTACTACTTTCAAGAAAGAATTTTTCAAGACATGTGCTGTACTGCTGAAAAACTTACTTTTATTGACTGTACCTGAGTGTATAAGCCTGATGTTTTGTGGATGTAGTTTATATAGAAAGTATCCTAACAATTAAACCTTCCCTTTTTTCCCCAACTTTGTACAAATAAGAATATACTATTTTTAAGTCAAGTGGATTTGTCAAGTCTATGTATAAGTAATGTGCTATAAATGAATGAATGGTTCTTATACTGGAGGAATTTCCTTCTATATTTTCAATCCCTTAAATAGTTTATCTTCATCCTCCACTAATGATCCAGATAGATCATTGAATGGGAGAATTTTTTTCAATGGAAATTTAGGATAAACATATTTATGTATTTTTGTGAGAATTCGTTTGTCAAACTGCTTTAAGTAAAATTTTTATTTTGGAACAAATTCAGACAAAGAATACAGATAGTTCTAATAATTTTCAAAGCAAATTTGCATTTTTATGAACATCTTGCAATGGTATGGTACATTTGTCAAAATTAATGGTCCAAGCGTGATACATTATTACTAGCTTTACAGTTCGCTAATATTTTCTTAGCTTTGTGTATGACCTTCTGTTCCAGGATCCTTTCCAGGAGTCTTTATATTTAGTTATCACGGCTTGTTTCTCAAGTTCTGTGTGTTTCGAACATTTTGACAGTTTTAGAGAATATCAGTCAGATATTTTTGTAGAATGTCCCTAGATGGGAACTTGCCCACTGTTTTCTTATGATTACATTGGATTTGAGTTTGAGAAAGAGTGAGATTTCTATCACATCATATCAAGGATATATGCTATCAACATGATTTATCATTGTTGTTCTGTATCTTGACCATTGGTTGGTGTAGTGTTTTTCCACATAATCTTAATATTATTTTTTGCCTATTTCCCCAGTTAAACACTTTGAAATCATGCCATTATGTACTGTGAACATTTAAGGAAATAGGAGTTATATTCTTTCCCCATAATAATATTTATGATACGAGGGCTGTTTCAGAGGTTGATTGGGATTACTGTATATTAAAGGCTTTAAAATATACAGTATATATTTGTATTGTTAATCATAAAAATGACTATCAAACACATTGTGCATGTGCTATTTAATCAGCACCTGTTAACATAACTGACAATTGTTTCTTAAAGCTAAGGGGATCCAAAGGAAATGGAATTTTAATTAAGGAAACAATAGTCAACCTAAAGACTGTTCCAAGAGAATTTTAATTTCCATTTATCTTGTATCTGAATTAGTTAAAAAGACATGCTCATTTGGTTTTCAAATGTGGTATGCATTTAGCAGTTTTTAAAACAAAAATCACTTTAGATTGAGTCAGATAAATCATTATTTAATTTACATTCCATTTATTTCTACATTAGTTCTTTGTAGGTAAAATATTTAGGCTAAAATAGTCTCAGGAGAATTTTAAGTTGATTTAATTATTATTTTTACTATGTACTTGAAATACTTTAGTGATATAATTTAAGATTTTGAGAAGTCATCTGAAATACAATTTAAATTCCTGCAATCCTGTTAAATTTGGATGAAACACTTCTTTTTTTGCTATTATAAAAGAGAAATACACTTTTTTCTGAAATTTTCATATTATACATGCTATTCATCTTAATGTTTATTTGAATCTTGATTTTTCATTTTTGGAATTTATTTCTTATTTTAGTTTAATAAGATATTAGATAAAGTTGGGCAAGTATTTCAAATGGGAAGTATATGAACTGTATTTGAACTTCTGAAACTGAAAATATAGGCAATCATGAAAATCTTTCTGTTAAGCATAGTGATTGAGAAACCAGTGAGAGAGCTGAAATTGTCCATTGAAATATGGGGAATCATGACCTAGAAACCAGATGTACGGACTAGGCACTAGTGCACTGACTATAAGAAATCTGCCCCATTATTGGAGAGTCATAAGAATCAGAAGAATATAACCACTGCACAAAAAATTGCAGACAATAAAGGCTGCTTTAGTACATTTCAGGGGATTTTTAATGACCTTATCTGTGTTTAATACAAATTTTAAGAAGTGAAATAGATTTGCATCTTATTGTTCTCTTATGTATTTCAGGTACAATAGTTATTATTTATGACTTTATAAAACAATGAGATTTAATAGTAGAGATTTCTTTATCCTTTCCCAGGGAAAAATAAAATTGCTCATAAATAAACGGTGCCAAAATGAAATTAACAATATTGTAACATTCAGGATTTTATGGCTTGTATTTAATGATATGAAAATTTTGTAAGTTTTTGTTCTCTCATTGTTAACACTTCAATAGAAGCGATATTTATTGCATCAAGCATATGAAAATGAAAATGAGAAAGACATGATACCTATGCCTAATTAGTTTTTTAAAAATTGTTATAGTCTTCTGAGGTATGAACTAGAATAGAGCTCTACACAGAGTTTTCAATGTTTCTGTTCATGAAGCCAAGTCTTGATGATTTCTGGGAGTTGAATCATATAAGTGGAATAGAAAATTGTGAGACATAAAAAGAATGACCCTTGCATTTAGACTATACTTTTAGGTAGGAAGTAAGACATAGAATGACTGATACATGGGATAAGAGTTCTCTACAACTAGAACATACTTTGAGTAGTATGGGAACAGTAGAAGTATTTGGTAGAAAGGAAGATAAAATATCTTCAAAAATCAATTTTTGCTTGTTCAACTATTAATATTTACAAGTAGTATTAAAATAAGTAAACTACTTTAGGAATATTATAGAAAATGCTGTTTTAAAAGATGCAAAAGGCTTAATAGACAAAATCTTAATGCTTATTTCCTCAGTTTGCCCTCTTTCTTTGGGATTAGAGACATGCCTGATTAAGTGCAGTTCCATCTTTTGGCATCACTCTTGCCATCCTTTCTCATAGACTTGCTCTACCATTGTGACTCTAACTTTGTGTGCTGGGTTCCCTGACTCCTAGGATTTTTTGCTGGTATTTTCCTCAGAACCACTGCATGGAAAACGTGTTGGCTGGGGAAGAAAGAGCTCCTTATCAAGAGATGTGTGTCCAGCCAAGGGGAAGACTATGTCAGATTTCATTCAATAGAATTTGGCCTTTATGAAGTAAAAGGACCTTCCCAATCAGAATGCTGATGTAGTAAAATAGCTCCAGGAGGCTGAAAAGTAGGCGTTCTCTTTGAAGATTATGAGGTACAGCTTTGCTTTAGGCCACAAAAAAGTTGTGAACATAAAAGCAATGTCAAGAAGCTCTTCCTTCAATACTCTTTTCCTTGCACCATTACCCTCCTTCAATTTCCCCTTTCATGGAGTCTCTGCTTCACCTAAAAATGAAGAGGTTACAAAGAGAAGCTAATGTCACAGGCAATTATTCAGTACCCAGTGGAGTGCCTTTTTATTGATCACTACCAGTATGTTTTATTCTTGCTTCTATGGTTTCCAAATTCTGGGTTTTCCTTTAAGCTTCCATCTATTTCCATCCAATATGATTCTTTTCTGCCTCCTTCTACCCTCTGTTGCAAGAAGGTGTTTTGAATGACATTTGAACATTGATTATCTGGTGCATGAGCTAGTTTTGTGGCTTGGTGTCCCCTGTTGCTTCTCAGGTGGAGGTGGCTGGCCTCTTGTGTTTCTCCAGAAATGGAACCTTCATCAATCTCCAGACAGTTCAATTAAAGAATTGTGTTATTCATGTGCCTTCCTTTTTTTGTCTCTAATGATTAATGTTACAGAAGATTGAGATTTTCCATAAATTCAAATCAAATATAATTACAGATTAAGTTTGCTGAAAATATTTTGATATCTCTGGGATTGGCCATAGTTAGTATAAACTGAATTATAATAGGAGATACAGTGCGTGTTTATTTATTCATTTCTATTTATTTACTTATTTTGAATTCACAACCTTGTTTTTATGGGGCAGGCACAGTGCCACTGAGCTATACCCTTGGCCCCAATGCACGTTTATTGTTAACTATGCCCAATATAACGCTACCAATAAGAATGTCTCTCATCAGGTTCCTCCTAGAGGACATGGTATTTTCCCAGTGCCCACACATGGTAAGTCCTGGAAATATGTGATCCTCAAACAGTGAGAGAGTCTTGCTCTGAGAGACCCAGAATGGGAATAACAGAAGCAATGGGAGCTATAAGGTCTTCATGAAGGAGGTTCTTAAAAGTGGGGTTCTCTAGAAATGGGAGAGGATCACTGGTGAAAAACTTAATCATTGATGAGGACTTTACAAATTTGTTGCCTCTCTCTTCTATATCTCATTCTTCACATTTCCCATCCTTAAATTTTTCCTGATGACTTGCTGAATAAAACTCAATTTATTGTTTGGCTTTCTAATTCAACTTATCCCAAACCAGTCTGTTCCTCCACTTGCTAAATTAACCATTGTATTTTGTACACTCAGTTTCCAGTTACTTCGCGTCTGTTATGTCTTCTTGTGCTTGCTGAAATTCACAAAGTTCTTTTGCCTTGGACATAGAGTATGCTTATTTTACATACTTGTTCTGCCATTAGTTTCACATCATAGAATGGAGTGATTTCTTACACTGTCTTTTTTTATTTAGAATTGTGCTACAGGTAATGACTATGGTTTTCCAGCTAATGAACCTCAAATTTAGCTTGTGTCTCTCCGTTGTTAGAGGATGAGGGGGTGGTGGCAGGATGAGGGGGTGGTGGCAGGATGAGGGGTGGTGGCAGGGTGAGGGTTGCCTCGGCATGTGACTGTTACAATTTGCAGAGACAAAAAACACCCGTGCATTTTTGTCTTTTCACTGCTCTCTGCTGCCCTGCCCATCAATTCTAACCAGCTGGCCTGGGATAAGACTCAAGACTTAGTGTTTCTCAAAATGGCTTTGATGATGTCACTGTGCACTTGTGCTTGTAAACCTCAGAGGCTTAACCATTGTCTTGAGAGAAGGAAGGAAGAAGAAATAATCAGCGACAGCCAGCTGCCCCCACAGTATCTCGTGCTCCCATGAATTTTGCTGCCAGAGTTGGAAATAAAGGTGGAACTGTCAAAAGTCTGTAGAGCACGACTATAGGTGGAATGAGTAAAATCTGCATAGAGAAATGTGAACAGAAAAGATCTAATATATTTCTAGTCTCTCCTATGTTCAGGACTCATGACTAGCCATGTTCTCTAGACTGCTCCACATAGATTTGTCCCAGGGATTTCTCACCTTTTCTTGTCAATGTCTCTGTGTTGTGTACTTCCTTTCCTGGACTGGCAGGAAAATGTTCTCGCTTGTTAGTCTCATTCTCTGCGGATTCTCTCATTGGCCAGCCTTTGTCCTGGAAGGCACAGAACCAGCTACTGCTATCCAAGTGCCCCTATGTGCATAATTTTTTCCCCTGGTGGCTGTCACTTTTTATGTCCATCAGCTATATATTTCAGAAGACATGAGTAGTTTACATGCTTAGAAGAACTCATAATGGTAATAATTCGTGTTATTTGCAAAATGACAAAATTCTGCAGATGACAAAATTGAAAGCACTTGACAGTAGAAACATTTCTATGAAATATTTATGCTTGAGTTATTCAAATAAAATGCTGCTGAAAATCACAATTATTGAACATTTGTCTTCCAGATTTTAAACACTATCTTCTGATAGATGTTAAACACTTTATGAAAATGTAAGATAATTATATTGAAAATTATCAATTGTTCCTTTGCATTGAATGACCCCATTATGCCATTGGGATTCTCAGAACTGTTTAACATTTTTATTTTTATTAATTTGTTATAATCATTTCCTATTGCCTTCGGAAAACTGCTTCCTCTGAGTCACTGATAGTGCATCAGTTTAAATAAAAGGAGATCCATTCCATTTTGAGCCACATGATAAGAAATAAATACATCTAAATTAGATTTAATTTGATGCATCAAATTCAGTGGAAATCTTTTTGAAATTTAGTTTTTGACTTCTGGGAAACTGTGTCCGGCAGATACTTATTTTAGATCTATACATGGGTAATATGATTTGCTGGAGTTTACTGACCACTAGTAAGAGAAATTACTATAAATAGTATCATGTATTTGTTGATAGTATCACTTATTTCCTTAAAAATGATGGACATAGATTCCTCTCCTCATACTGTATTGCGTAAGCATACATTTTGTGAGGGGAGGTTACTTTATAGTACCTTACTGGCTCTTTTAACAGATATTATTCTGGATCCATAAGAACATTTCTGTTTCTTTTATGTAATAGGATAAACTGAGCTAAATAATGTTTATCATTCATTAGATTTTTATATGAAAGTTCTTTGGCACAAGTAATGTACCAATAAATTGATGTGTTCTTTTTGAACCATCTTAATAATTGATGAGAAATGGCCATGTAATCAGTCTTAAAGGCAAACATAGAGGCCTCTGTGTTCATTGTTTTGCCTATCAGACAGAGGCATTCATACACTTTGTTTAATTGTACTGTCTAAGATGTCTAGATGCATGTAACTGAGTTGAAAATACCAAATTGTGTGATGGATTCAATTTTCTAGATAGAGTGGTTAAAAAAGAAGTTGAAGTATAACTTGATAAATAGTGTGAATGAAATATATATTATATAGTGTATGTATATATATATATATTATATAGTGTATATATGTATATATATATATTATATAGTGTATATATGTATATATATATACTATACATATATACACATAAAGTGATGAAATCATATATATTTATATACAAATATATATGGATTATATATAATTATTATATATAAATATATATATTTTTTTTCAGCCAGTGATCCATTACCCTAAAACAAAGCCAACTACTTTAGACACAAGCTTGATTAAAATAGGTCATTGCAACAGTGTGACACTTTCCTAAATCCATAGCTTGAGTAGGAAGACTTCCTCATTTTGTGTGATCTGATGTGCTACAATCATGCTTCCAATAGAAAAATTAAATGTACCATTAAAAATAAAATTTATCCTGACTGAAAGTGACTATCTTACCCTCTGGTTACTCAAAATTTTAAGAAGTGAATTATAAACACTATCTTAATCAAGATGAGAAAATGTTTTACCCAAGAGCTTATCAAAATGTTTTCTTCAAATATAATCAGACTGAAATATATATATATATATATATATATATATATATATATATATATATATAGTCAGAGGCAGGGAACCAATAGAATAGAAGAAACTGACAATAGTAGCATAAAATAATCTATGCCTCATGACCTTACAACATTTTGTTCCTAGACTATTGAAACTTTTATTAGCATGTTGATATGAAACGATTGGATTAGTTTAGTTTTAACTTCCTCAAGATAAATTGAATTTTATTTCTGTTGTTACCGCTAAAATATTTCATTAAAACCAAATGTTATCAATTTTGAGCAAAATCATTTCTCCTTGTTAGAAAGTACCTCTTATTACATAAAATTTGCCTAAGATTCTGTCTATAGAGTTCACTAAACAAATCTAAATCTACAGTTGCTTATAAGATGAAAGGATTCTTTCCATGTAAGTGAAATGGTTTGCACACACTTCCTCACGTAAGTGTTGCTTTGGGCACTGTGGTTTTCTAGGTATGTTTTACATGGGTGGCAAAGTCGTTTGCTTGGCAGGGTAATTCACTGGTATTTTCATGAGTATTGACTGCTGTAGCAAAATACCACGACCTGTGTGCCTATAAATGACAGAAATTTATATTCCACAGATCTGGAGTCTGGTAAGCTGAAGATCAAGGTGCTAGTGCATTGAGAATCTGGTGAGGTCCCTCTCTGGTTCACAGTGGTACTTTTCTGCTCTGACAGTAGCAAAAGTGGGGGAATCTCTTGAATGTCTATAAGAGGACCGATCTCAATCCTAAACTCTCCACCCTTCTGACTCAATCACTTCCCCAAACCTCCACCTCTTAATACCATGGCACTGATCATTATTTTTCAACATGTGAATTTTGGAAGAACAAAATATTTTTATTATATTCAGACATTTAAATGAATACATGTATCTGAATAGAATTTTAATTATTCATATTCCTGACAACTAACTTCATGTGACTTCAAGTGAAGTTACTTCAGCTTTCTGGTCTCATTCTACCTTTTTGCTTTAGTAGTTTCTTACAAGAATTGGATGTGAAGATTTAATCTGAGACTATTTCATCTTTTTATCTTGTAACAGGCTTAGGTGATTTTCTATCCTATGCTTGTGAAACAAGTAATGCATTAAGAGGGGTTCATTTCTTTCTTTTTCTGACATATCTCATTTAGAAGTGAAAAAGGAATTTATAACAAATAGTACACTTTTCTTTATGAAATTTAAAGTGCTATATAGAAGTTTTAATAGGGCTAACATAATATTTTTTAAGAAAATTATTTATTAGCCCATCACTGATGGGCTTTGGGATTGCTCATTGGAATCCTCCAAAGTCTTACCTCCGTACGGTCTAGCTGCCTTCACTATGAATTTCCCCATCATCGTTTGATGCTGTTGAATACCACCTTTGTAATCACCTGAAATTTGCAGACATCTGGACATGTACTGATGCCTAAAACTACAGTCCTATGAACTCTTTGATAATCTTGCAGTGGCCTCTGCTGAGATACTTTTTTTGTTGATTTATGCAGATATAGTCTGTCTTGTATTCCTCGAGTTTTCAACTTGTCCCAGGAAACATGACACTCTTCTAGCTTTTCTTTCTTTGAGGCACTTTCAGTGGTAAAGCTTTTATCTCTGCCCTTACACAAAATATTTCAGAAAGACTCACTCAGCTGTCACAACACTGAACTGCTGTTGACTTTTTTTCTTTTCTATAGGGAGCATCCATGCAACTTTCAGCTCAGGGCGACTGATACTATAGGAACTCGTTAGAAGCGTAAGAATGAGAAGTAACCTATGTAGAGACAAACTTGTATAGGAAAAATTGTAATACAGATGTATACATGCATTAACCAAAAGAATTTCTATGCTATCTTCTGTGCATTGAGAATTTCTATGCTATCTTCTGTGTTAGGTGTAGCAGAAAAAAGAGGAAACTTCAGGTTAGTGAGAAGAGAGGTTACATAAAACATACACAAAACAAGTAATGGAGATTTTTACATTAAAAATATAGAGAAGATAAGAAAGTGAACTTACATCAGTGTGAGACATAACTAACCCTTCACCATTCTTTCACAATTTTTCAGTAGAAAACTGTGCAGAAAAAAGTTTTATGATGTTTCACTGAATCTGAGGATGTGTATTTGTTTCAAGTTTTATTGATAGACCTAAGAATACAATTTTCAAGATATTTGGGAGGCATCTGAGTAATAGCCCCTGAGACTAGAAAAAAATAATGATTGAATAATAACACATATTTTGCAGAATCATTGTCGTAATTTTGTTCATGTCTGTGAAAGAAGCGAAGGTGAGGAGAGATAATGTAGCAAGGTAGTTAAGACCCCAGGCTGTGAAGTGCAGTGCTTATTTGAAATCTGAACCTGCCTTTTTCCCAGCTGTGTGACTTCAGGCAAATTACCTAGCCTCTCTTTGTCTTGGTTGTTTCATATTTTAATATATAGCATAGAGAAAACTACTAACGAATTTTCTGGATACATAAAAATGCTCAATATATTCCTGAGGATTTAGCTCAGTGGAGTAAGCACCTGCCTGGCAAGCACGAGGTCATGAATTTGATTCCTGGTACCAAAACAAACAAACAAACAAAAAAACAAAACCAAAAACAAAACAAAAAAATAAAAAAATCTCAGTATATGTGAGATAGAAATCATTATTACAGAAACAGTAGTATGTATTATATTGGAAAAAATTATGAGCCTCATGGAAAATTGAACCTGTGTGTACTATTTTGCCTTAATTTCATTATCAAATAACTTCTAGAATTGCAGGTTTGATGTAACTTTTAGATTAAAGTCTATTAATGCTTTTCCATCACATATAAGATCTTGTAAATTCACAGAATAACAATATCTTACATTTTTTATGTTTCCCAATTATAAAAGAACTTTGATATAAATAAGGCAGATTTACTGTATAGAGTAGAAATGTGAAACTTCTGGGGTTTACAGCTAGCCATGCTTATGATTTGACAGAATACAATAGGAACTTCAAACCAAAGAATCATTTGTGCTAAGAGTGGTAATCAGTGGTATCTTGAGCAAAGGAAACAGTACCAGCTGAATTCAAAAGTTCTTTACTAGAAGTTTTCAGGGAGTGATTAAAAAAAAATCTTTCATTATTTTCAGTTTAATAAAACAGTTCTGGTAATCAATCCACCTTTTCAAAATACTAAACTGCAGCTGTCTTTTACTTTTATGCACTCCTTTTGGTTAATGCTTCGGTTGAAATGAATAGACTGTAAGAGGGAAATTCTAGCAATCTGAGCTTTACATTATCTTCAACAAGCAACTTGAGGACTGTTACCTAGAAAGCAGTTCATTATTCATTTCTTTTGAGCAGTTACCCAAATGAAAAAATGGTGTCATACATTATTTTAACACGAAACACAAAAGATTTCTGCTTACTAAACAATTCTGAGTACCACTGAAGGATTTGGGCCCTTTTCCAAATATTAACATTAAAAAAAAACTTACCTTCGCCAGTAGAAAGCAACTATTCAATGCAACTCTATAAAAAATTTGAGGGCTCTTGACCTAAATACAGATTTTTTTAAAGCTTCTACTTTATCATTCTGCCTTTTTCTAATAGTCTGCTGCAGCATTTTTGGAAAACATCACGCTGGCTAGAAACAGAATTAGAAGGACAGATGTGACAGAAATTAAATGTCTTTAATTCCAAGAACGGCAAGGGCTGCTGTCTCCCATAATTGGAAGAGGCACCTCAGAGGCAGGGAGTGAGAACCAGGTGTTGGCCTCTGCGTGGTGCACACACATGGATGAGTCTTGCCATCTAGCTCTCCCATGCCTGCTCTTGTGGGCAGAAGTGGGAGCAAAGTGCGTCCATCAACTGTCTTCCTAAATAACAAACAGAATATTTCCAAAGGGTATTTAATCCATGTATTTTCATCAAACTTCCAACTCAAAAAATTTTGCATCAAAAAAATGGGCCTGGGGAATATTTTTAACTTTTTATTCTAAAACTTTTTGACAGTCATAACTTTTATTCCTGAGTACCTTCCTTAAACCCCATTGTTGAAGTTGAGAAGAAGATTATAGCTTGGTGAAAGGGCTAAAATACTGTCATTCTCAAGGGCACAGGATACTGACACATATGCTTGCAGTTCTGTTTAACCTTGAATTCTGAGATTAAAGGCATTTATTTTCAGATAGGTTAAAGACATACAGTGTTGTCATCACAAATGTCTATCTAGTGAAGCAAAGGCTATTTTAAAAAAAAGGATAAAAAGGATGTCTGAGTAGCATATGTTAAATAATACTCTGCAATCCTGTTATTTTTTCATTGGTGGTAGGATGTGAGGATTAACTCCTGTGCACTGAAGAAAATTAAGGATCAACATTTTCTAGTCATGTATTTAAACTAAAACAACCATAGCCTTTATTATTGTGAATCTCATCACTCAAAATAGAGTTCTACACTTAAAATGTCAGAGCGCTGCATGTAGATTGGAGTGGACTCAAATCATCAGCTTCAGCATGCATACAGCTGTCAGGTGGGGAATTCACTGTGCCTGTACAGATGATACCTGGAGCACTCAGGGTATTTCAGTGGCCCTGTCCCCTTCAGAATTTATGTAGCTTGGGTTCCAGTTCCTCTGACCAACCAGTTTGGCCACATATTTGCTATGTCCACACAAGAGAAACATGCTTAACTTTATTGGGAAGTCTTATTTAGTTTAAAATATCTCCTGTTCTGAAAACATTTTGCTGAAAACTTTTTGCTGAAAACTTTTTCAGAGAGTATGTTGAAAAGGCCTTTGATAATCAAACTAGGAATTCTTTAAAATCATTTTTTAATGGAAGAATTATATTTGGCAGAAAACCGAGAAGCAAAATTTGTTATTCTAGGTTGTTTCATGAGCATATAAATGTAGTCACATTTTTGCCTCATTCTAACTTATGGGGACCCTTAGTATCATTACCTACAGTGGATATTATTGATAATATTGAAAATCGATAGATTGTACCTTTGTTTAAAAAATTGGTGACAGTTTTGATCAACATTGGAAAATGTGTTTAATGGAGTCAATATCTATTGAACTATTTTCTATATGGACATTTTGTATTTGAAAATGTTTAGTATTATAGTCAATTTGATAATGTAAAGATTTTCTTCTTAGTTTTCAGTGAGAGTATTGTGTTTCTCAGAATCAAATTAAAGAATGGATATATTTCATTTGATATTTAAATAAAAATTCACTGGCCCAACTATGCATACATGAACAAATGCATTTGTTGAGGATTGGAAAAGTTTAAATAATTTTACTAAGGAGATGCAAAGTCTCTGGGTACTCATAGTCTTGAAAAGAGCAAATAATTGCAGCTGCTGAGATAAGGTTATAATCTGGGCAATAAGGGAGAAGTTGGAGAAGAACCAAACTTAAATAAGGGAAATATAGAGCTTTGTTCTTTTATAGGAGTTGATGGTTTAATTGTTTCTTTTAAAATTCCACGTCATATGTTTGCTGTACAACAAGGATGGTAGGTTTTCAAGAAGGAGAAAGAATGCATCAAAATAGGGAAAAGTACAGAAGATGTGCTAACTAGTTCTGTGGGGCTGATGGTCATACATGAATGTCAAGAATCCTCAAACAAACAACAGATACTTATATGTTAGAAAGGGGAGAGTGGAGAGCACAAAAAGAAATGCTGGAAATATATTTCCTGCATTGACTTCCAGCAGAGATGCAAAGAACAATAGGGAAAAACAGTCTCCTCAGTAAATGATGCTGGAGAAACTGGATATCCACATGCAGAAGAATGAAATTACATCTTTATCCCACGTCATTTAGAAAATCAACTCAAAATGGACTTCAAGTGTAATACCTGAAACTGTAAAAAAAATGAAGAAAACATGGGAGAAAATATGCATTTCATTGATCTAGGCAATGATTTCTTTTGACATGATCCCCAAAGTGCAGGCAACCAAAGCAAAAATAGATATGCAATTACATTACACTAAAATTCTGCACAGCAAGGAAACAGTCAACAGAGTTAAGAGACAACCTATAGAATAAGTAAAAATAAAAAGTCTTCAAAGAATGCATGTGATAAATAGTTAATATGTAAAATGTGTAGGAATTCGCCTCAAAGCAAGTAAGCAACCTGATGTGAAAATAAGTAAAAGATCAAAATAGATATTTCTAAAAGGAAGACATACAAATGGCCAAAAGGTGTAGGGAAGAATGGTCACTATCACTGATCAGCTGGGAAATCTGAACTAAAACCACAATGACATGTATACTGATAACGCTTAGAATGGCCAATTTCAGAAAAGGAGATATAACAAGTGAAGAAATGTGAAAGAAAGAGAATCTTTACACACAATTGTTGAGAAAGTAAAATTAATACAGCCTTTGTAGAAAGCAGTATGAAAGTTCCTCAAAATATTGAAGATAGAATTTCCATATGAACTGGCAACCTGACTTCTAGATGTATTTTGAAAGGAAATTAAATTACTTCATCAAAAATATCTGTGTATGTATTACAAGAGCCAAAATATAGAATCAGCCAAAGTTTTAACAGATGAATGGATAAGAAAAGGTGGTACATATACATAATTGAAGTTAATCAGCCTTTTAGAAAAGAAAATGTTTTTTATTTGTGACAACATGAATGAACCCAGAGCACTACAGGATATTATTCGAAGCCCGGCCACACATAGAAACACAAATGCACATGATCTCCCTTGCTTATGTAGTCCAAAAAATGTAAGATTTGGCTTTGACTTCATTCCACTATCCACTTTACAAATCAAATCTAATCTAATGTTATTCTGATTAAATGTAGGTCTACTTCCTGTTGATCTAAGGAGAAAGCCAGGTCCTAACCATTTCCTTCTTGTCCCTACCTCCCTCCATCCACTCCATCCTCATCTCCCTTTACTCTGTCCTTTCCTGTTGCTCTCTGAGCACATTCTTCTCATTTCTTTATGTTCTTAACATGTGTGAAATAACATTGCCTTGGGGTCTCTACCCATGCTATTCTGTCCACCAGTAGCACTTTTCGCCATGGGCTCTTAGCTAATTCTCTATTTCCTTTCAGATCTCAAACTAAATGATACGTCATCCATATCTTTTTCTAAATATCTGACTACCATGGCCTCGTCACGTTGACACATATAATTAACCATTGCAGCTGGTTAGTGACCAGCTGACCTTTAGTCCACCAGGATGCAGGCTGGGGTCCACTTCTGTCCATTTCCCATGTATCTTGTTCCACATTGCAGAGCGGGCATTGCATGAGGTCACACATTTCAGAAGCTCTTCCTGGCACAAAGTAGAGTAGACCTGAGCAGGGTGTGTCTTTTGCAATCTCTTGGCTTGTAATAGAAAAGGCTGAGACTTTGTGTCTGGATCACCTAAGTTAACTTTGTAAAAGAAGGAATCAATCTTCAAATATTTTAA
>PVJX010008713.1:0-64147 GCA_004027295.1 Dolichotis patagonum
AACATTTTCTGTTATTCGGTTCAGAAAGCCCTGTAATTCTTTCACTCTATGCATGGCTTTATACTATTGTGTTATGTTTGATATTATTGTATTTGAAACTATGCTCAACTATAGCAGAGTAAGAGATATGGTGTTAGCTACTGTTGATGTCCAGTTGACTTAATGTAAAGTACTGTGTTGCCTATGTTGTCCTGTTCTGGTCTGCTCTGTACTGCCCCCTTTTGTTTTATTGTCTTTCAAAAAAAAAGTATTAATGATCTTCTGAATTTCTGTGGGGTCTGTAGTAACTTCATCTTTTTCATTCTTTATTGCATGAATGTGTTTTTTCTTTCTTTTTCTTTCTAGTTGGCTAGAAGTTTATCAAGTTTGTTTATTCTCTCAAAGAAACTAATCTTTGACTCATTAATTTTTGTGTTGTGTCCTTAGTCCCAATTGTGTTAATTTCTGCTCTGATCTTTATAATTTCCTCTCTTCTATGAGCTTTGGGTTTGACTTGCTCTTCTTTTTCTAGAGGTTTGAGGTGTAATATTAGGTTGTTTATTTGTGCTTGCTGTTTTCCTGATGTGACAATTCATTGCTATATATTTCCCTCTTAGGTTCATTTTCATTGTGTCCCACAGGCTTATGTGTGTTGTATCTGCATTTTCATTGAATTGTAGGTATTGTTTAATTTCTTCTTTAATTACACCTATAATCCATTGGTTGTTCAAGAGGTTGTTATTTAACTTCCATGTGTTTGTAGGTTTTAAAGTTTCTTTTGTCATCAATTTTAGTGCACTATGGTCAGATAATATCCATGAGATAATATCAATCCATTTCTATTTACTTATGAATGTACTAAGGGCTAATATATGGTCTATTTTAGACAGTATCTCATATGCAGCTGAGAAGAATGTATATTCTGATGCTGGTAGGTGGAACACCCCATAAACAACCAGTAAATCCATTTGTTCACAGGATTGATTTAGTTCTTTGATCTCTTTCCTCACCTTTTGTCTAGTTGTTTTATCTCTCTTTGAGAATGGGATATCAAGGTCCCCTGGTACAATTGTGTTATTACATATTTTATTTTTCATGACTATTAGTATTTGTCTCATATATTTGGGTGCTCCCATATTTGGTACATACATACTTACGATTGTTATCTCTTCGTCTTGAATTTTTCTCCTAACAAATATGTAGTTAGCCTGTTTACCTCTTCTGATCACTTTTTGGTTTGAAGTTTACATTGTCTGCAAACAGAATAGCTACTCCTGCTTTTTTCTATGTTCTCATCACATGGAATATTGTTTTCCATCCTTGGACTTTCAGTCTATGAGTTTCTTTTTGATTAAATGTATTTCCTGTATACAGAATGTTGTTGAATCCTGTTTCTTGATCCATTCTGTCAACTAATTTCTTTTAGTGAATTAAGACCACTTGCATTGATGGTTATAACATATATATTGGCTTAACTTTGTTGTGTTATTTTCCTGCTATTGGTTCCCTGATTTCCCCCCTCATTTATTTGTTTGCCCTGTCTGGTGGTTTCCTTCTGTTGTTGTTCTGGGAATTGTGGTCATTTTTACCTTTATCTAGTATGTATTTTAGTATTCTTTCTAGGGTTAGTTTGGTGGACATGAATTTCTTCAGTTGTTCTTTGTCATGGAAGTATCTTATTTCTCCATTAATTTTCAAAGAAATGTTTTAGGGGTACATCAATCTGAGTTGAAAATTGTTTACTTTCAGGGCCTGAAACACTTCACTCAACCTTGTCTTTACTTTAAGGTTTGTGCTGAGAAGTCTGCCATTATTCTAATAGACTTTCCTTGATAGTTGAATTGGGTCTTTTCTCAAACAGCTTTTAAAACTGTTTTTATGCTGAATTTCTGGAATCTTAATTATTATTTGTCTGGGTGTAGATTTATTTTGGTTATGACTGTTGGGCATTCTGTATGCTTCACCTATCTGTGTATTTGATTCTTTTCCCATGTTTGGGAATTTTTCTGCTATTACTTCTGTGAATGGTTTACCAATTTGTGATAACTCCTGTATCTTCATTGATGCCTATTAATTTTATATTGTTTCTCTTTCCATTGTCTTGATGCTGTTGAGTTGTCATTCCATATTGCTTGTTATTTTTAAAGATTCTTTCCTTTCATGATCACTGGCTGTGATCATGTCCTCAAGGTCTGAAATTCTATTCTCAGTTTCATTCAAATGGTTTCATCAGCTTCCAATAGAATTTTTTATTTCCTGGATATCTCTTGGAATTTGTTTCATGCATTCTGCTTCTTTTTGTATTGTGCATTCAAGGTTTCCATCATTTTCACATGCTCCTATACTTTTTTTATCTACTCTTCTCTAGCTATGCTGAGCAATTCCTTTATTAAGGTTGTCATTTGTTTCTTTACATGAGATATTATTTCTAATCTGATTTCTTCTATAGCCTTATAGATTTGTTTATTTTACCTGCTATCTTTTCAGAAATTTGAAATGTATGATTTTTAATGTCCTCTATTTTGATGTCTCCTGTACTTGTTCCTGATTGACTGGATATTTGAGATTGCATTTTGCTTTTTCATTTTGTCATTTTCAGCTCTTGGCTTAATATTTTGGTCTTTTAAATTCCACTAGTCTCAACTGTCCATTGTGTGTATCTTAGGGTCTTACTGTGTGGTTGATGTTTATCTAATTGCTGGATCCCACAGTGAAGGGGAGGAGCCAGTCACCTGAATTCTTCCAGTAGGGCCTGTTGGGTGAGTCCTATATTCTTCCTAGGCTGACTAGCCTAGGAGTATTGATGTAAGTCAACTCTTAGTTTCTACATCTTCAAGCTGTTTCATGACACCAGATCTATCTGGTTATATTATGTACCTTAGCTGAGAACCTATTGTGACACTGGGTGTCTTGTAGGCCCTTTTGATTACCTCCAGGTTGGGGAAGGCCTTGTTGGCTCTTTCCTCAACCCATCTGGTGTTCTCTCAATGAAAGAAGGACTCACCCACATTCTTGCCAGACTGTTGCTCTTGTTTACCCACTGAGGACCTCTATTTGAAGGGGACGCTCACCATATTGCTGCAGTCCCACTGAGGGCCTTTTTGTGGGTGAGGGGTTGCTAAGGCTCCCACCAACCTAGTAAGGTTCTGTAGAGGGTGAAAAGTGTTTCTAGTTGTCCCAGGACTGCTGTGGTCTTTGGGGGGAGGCAGGGTATCTGACTATGCCACCAACCTCTAGGTCCCTGGACCAAGGATGGGGGTCAGGCCAACAATCTGCTGACCCCTAGTCCCATGGAGTGAGGGGGGGGCCCTTTGTGCTGTTTCTTCTTTCCTCTCTTACCTGCTCTGTTTTTCTTTGCCTGCCTGGTTTTCTATTACTGCAGATTACTTAATTCTTCTGGATAGAAAGTGTGGCTGTTATGTTTTATATTTATATATTTTTCAGCAAAGAAAGGCTAAGTCTTTTCTTGATGCAGTTGACATATTTTTAGGGAAGATCTTGTTTGTCAAACATGGGTCGATCTGTTTTTAGGAGGCAGGATCAGATAGAACATGCCAAATTCCTCTAAATTTAAATTGGTAGATGTTATGGATTAAGAACTGGTGGTCAACTTAATGACAGCTGGATTGCATCAGCATGGAACTGAGCAGAGATGTTTCACCTGAGGAAAGTTGCCAGCATAAATGGAGATGTGGAGAAGGAGAAGGAGAGAGCATTGGAGAGAGTTAAGGCATTATGGTGTTGAGACATTGAGGTGTGGTGGGTTCTCCTACTTGTTGCTGTTTGAGCCGTTAGGTTCTCCTGGAAAGCTCTGGTCCTCACATTGAGCATTGCTTCCTGGCTCCAGAGGGGAAGATATGTGCCACTTGGTCTCCAGGATGAACTTGTCACACTGGCTTCCTGGCATGTACTCAACTATGTACTCGTCGGAGGAACTTGGGGCCTCCATGTCACTGAGGATGGCTGTGGTGCTTTTCAGGACAGCCCTGGTGTTTGTTGTGAGTGTGACTTCTTGGCTCCAGTGTAGAACCCTCAACCTATTAGCAGAGCTCCTTCACCCTGCTGGCATAGACTTCCTAGTTTCCACCGCTGACCTTTGGGCCTTCCCAGCACGGATCCGTAAAAGAGACTGGCATGAGTCCTTCTTGTGGGCTCTAGACCTCCAGTTGGACTTGTGGGAGGCACTGTCATGAGCTCTGGGTCTTTATCTGGGCTCATGTGGGACAATGCTGTGGGATTTAGGTCCTTGACTAAATATCCTATGTCTTTGGTGTTGTGAATAGATTTCCTGCATATTCTTGTGTTAACTCTGAGTGACCATCATAAAAATATTATAAACTCCATGTCCTGATTCTAATTGTTCTCTGTATAACCCCTGACTACAACAGTAGAGGAAAGAGAGAATTGTCTAAAGATGGCTTGTCATTGGCAAAGGACCTGTAGACATAGTGCATGTAGGAATGAGCATATGAAAAACTTCTTTGTATATGCCTATAACATTCCTTTATGGTGAGAAGTTGAGCAGTTTTCAATTTTTAGCTATCATGAATAAAGAGTGTGTATAATTAATGTCATATTTCTTGCTTATTTAATGTTGTAGTCAGGGGTTGTGGGAACAATTAGAATAAGGACATAGAATTCATAATATTATTTTATAGTGGTCACCCAGAGTTAAACACAGAAAGTGCAGGAAATCTGTCCACAACACTAAAGACACAGAATATTCAGCCAAGTGCCTGGATCCCATACTTCTTGTCATACTACTTTTTCCCATTAATCGTACTAATATTTGTGCTTTAATCTAGTCACCACATACATTATTTGCTTAAAATGTATTGATCTATCCTTACCCATATACTATGTCTTATTAGCTACATCTTTAACTACTGAAAGTCCCCCATTTATTTTTGCTTGTTCAAGTATTTATTGGCTTTTTTTCTCTCCTCGGCTATTTCTAATAAATTGAAAATCAACTTGCCAGTTTACATAAAACAGCAGCCTACTAGAATTTTTACTCATAGTATATTTTGATGTGTGCTGACCATGAAGATAGCATTTCTTTGGTCCTACTATAATTTTTCTAAGCAGTATTGTATAGACTAAGTACACAGATCTTACTTGTGCTGCTTTCTATGAAATGAGAATACACAGATGAGTGAGGCTGGAGAAGAACTATAGGCCAAAAGATACAAGCAGACTCCAGGAAAGCCAGTGATACCCAGCACTCAATGACTTTCCCTACAAGCTTCACTTACCTTACCAATGTATTTTCCTATTTAAAATATTATTATTCCAGGTAATATAAAGCCTCCTTTACTTACAGTCAACTAATTATAGATATCAACTGTATTTACAAAGTACCTTCACAGCAACACACCAGTTAGTGTTTAATGAAATATCTGGTCATCATAACCTGGTCAAGTTGACACAGAGAGCTAATCATTATGCCAAGAAATGCCAAGAGTCACCAGAGGCCAAGAGAGACAAAGATTGGACTCTCCTTCCAGGACTTCAGAGGGAAAGTAGTTCTGCTCACTCCTAATCTCAGACCAGAACTGTGAGACACCAATTTCTGTTGTTCTAAGCCACCCAGTCTGTGGTGAATTCCTAAAGCAGCCATAAAAGTTTTACAAGTAATTTGGAGCTATAGGTTTGACAATCATAAGCATAATAGAAGCAAGAAGAACAATGAATAGAAGATGTATCACAGAAATTTGAGAAACAAAATATTTTAAGATATGATCCATCCTATTGACTGCTAAAGAGCAAAATAAAAACTAAAGTATTAGGGAGAAGAGAGATGATGGAGAGAGACTGGTCAACAGATACAATGCTAAAAATTGGTAGGGGGAATCATAAGGTCTAGTGTTCTAAAGAACATATGGTCACTACAGTTAATAATAAAGAGTCATATATTTCAAAGTAGTCCCAAGAGAGGATTTTTAATGTTCATACCACAAAAAACTGATAAATGTTTAACAGGTTAAATGTGCTAATTAACTTGACTTGATCATTAAACAATATATGTGTATATGAAGACATCATGTTGTACCCTATAAATATGTTCATTTATTATCATTATAGAATAATGGAAAGGCAATTAATAGAGAGAAAGGCAATAGCAAAAAACTGGTTGAAATAATGACACATTGTTTCTACGTTCAATAGAATATTTGCTTTTTGTCTTTGTATGCAAGGACCTAATATTAACTGATGAGAAGGAATATGTCCAAGGAAGAAAAACAAATATTAAAAGCAAGACAAATCCCAAAAGCAAGAAAAAAGAGATAGGACTTGATTGAGGAGAAAACTTATCTAAGGACAAGGAAAGATAATCATGGATGACAGCTACACCATTTATTGTAATAAATTTAAATGTACCTATGGTTATCCAACATTACTGGGGCTAGGTGATGTATCTCACTGCACATTTAATTTGTATTTCCCTATCATTCATGATATTGAGCAATTTTTATATACCCATTGGCCATTTATATGTCTTCCATTGAAACATGTCTATTTGTTTATTTCCCATTTTAAAAATAATGTTGTTCATTTCTCTCTATTGAGTTTGTGGAACTCTTTCTATAGTCTGTGTTTTACACCTTGTCAGATATATAGTTTATTAAAAAGAACTAAAAATAACAAACACTGACAAGAATGTGGAGAAAAGTGAACACTTGCCTATCATGAGTGGAAATGTAAATTACAGTAGTTTACATCAAGGTTTCTACAAAAAATAAAAATAGAGTTACCATATAATCCAGCAATCCCACTAATGGATATATGCCTCCTTGTGCCACAAATGAAATCAGTATGTCAAAGAGACATCTGAATTCCTGTACATTATAGTACTATTCATAGTAGGCAAAAAAAAAATGGAAATTACATATTTGTCCATCAATGAATAAATGAGTTTTCTAATGTGGTATATACAGAATGAAATAAAAGCAGTGTAATCCTGTCATTTCAAGTACATGAATGAATTGTATATCATTATACTGAGTGAAATAAACAAGACCTAAAAGGACAAATACCATGATATCACTTATATGTGTAATCTAAAAATGATCTTATAGAGATTGAGGGTAGAATGGTGCTTACTAGATTCTGGAGAGAGTAGTGGGGGAGGAAAAGATGAGAAGAGGTTGATTTGTAGGTACTAAGTTATAGACAGATAATAAGGCATTCTAATGTGTTATTATATGCCTAGATGACTAAAGATAACAATAATGAAGTGTACATTGCAAAAGGTTAAGAGATTTTAAAACTTTTCATCATAAAGAAATGATGAATGTTTGAGGAAAGAGATGTTTACCCTGATTTTTCCTGTATATATGTATTGCAATGTCGTGCCCCATTATAACATACTGTATGATTTTTATGCTTTTATGCATCATTTAAGAATAAATTTTAGAGAAACAGGAAGTGCCCTTCCCATGAGCCAGACACCACAAACAAGAACCAAGCTCCTTTCCCCGCACCCCACTTAAGTAACTGACTGATTCAGAGGAACATAGGCTGAGTCGATAACAACTGAGGAACAAAAACAACTTAATGCTTATATTGTTAGATTGACTTTACAGACCTAAAACTGGTAGTCTGGGTATCTATTTAGAGGATAACTATATGCAATATAGCAACTATGGGTAATTTCCTTCTGTCTTGTTTTTGAGATCCAATATTGTTCTCACTGTTTTGTTTTGTTCCATTATATTGTTTTGTTTTGTCCAATATTTTGTTTTGACTGGCTTTATTCTATTTTGCTTTGTTCAATTTTATTATCTCTGATGGTATGGGTAGCAATTTTGAAGATAGCAAGAGGCATTATTGTAGCAATGGTTGAATTTCCTATTATCCTGTTTTGAAGTCTTATGTCACTTTCACTGTTTTCTTTTGACTGACATTATTCTATTTTATTTAGTTTAGTTTTATTCTCTTTAAAATAAAATAAACAACAATAAATAACAAATAAAATTGTAAAAATATAGTTATCTATGTAGGCTTTGTAGTTGTAGTTTTAAAGTATTGAAGGAAAGTGAAGACAGAGGCTATAACAACAGGGGAAGCATTGCTATTAATAGATGTCATGTTTTTCCTATCTGGGTTCACAAAATTTAATGTGCAATTCCCAGTTAAATTTTAATTCCAGATAAACACTATTACGGTTAAAATTTAAAATGAAGAGAGACAACTCAAAAGGTAAAATGCTA
Organism: Dolichotis patagonum; assembly: GCA_004027295.1. Classification (NCBI taxonomy): domain Eukaryota; kingdom Metazoa; phylum Chordata; class Mammalia; order Rodentia; family Caviidae; genus Dolichotis; species Dolichotis patagonum. Next base: position 8,193 of record PVJX010008713.1, read on the forward strand.
TATGAAAATAGGAAAAACCATAAGTCTCATGTATTTAGAAGCTGATTGGGTTGTGGGGGCATTGCATATTACTTGTCAGGAGCAGAAGAGTCTGGTTGGAAAAGACGGATCACGGCAGACTTAACCTAGTAGGGTATATGTTCCTTCCTGGCTGCTACTCTGACTCACTCTACTTCCTGCCTGTTGTGCTTCTCTTTCATTATTCTCCTCTTGTAGTTCATCTTGCATTGGACCCAGCTGACTATTGACTAAAACTTGAACCAAAATAAACCTCTCATCCTTTAAGTTGTGAGTTTTAAATATTTTGTCCTAGAGATGAGCTGAATAATTTAAGGAAGATTTTGGTACCAGAGAAGTAGAGTCATTAAAGTCATACTACCCAACCAAACCTTCACAATCCTTTAAAACTATTTGGAAGGTGGAGTATGGAAAGGTTTGGAGATTCTAAAGAAGACGTAGAATTCTGTAAATTGAGTTTGAAGGGGAATTATGGCTGGCACTCAGAAAATCAGAATGTTGATTTTTTTTAAAAGTCAAACTGTAAACATCAGGCCCAGGAGGGGTTAGTTGGGAACAAGAACTCCACTGGCAGTTGAACTCCAATAATATATATTATGCTATGGCAGAAAATTTGTCTCTGCTTTACTCATGTGCTGAGACTTTATATGCAACTGAGATCAAGTGTAGTGGACTAACTAATCTTGTGCAGGAAATGTCAAGATAGCTCAACCTTCAGGCCATAACATGACTATTTCTTTGCTGCTTTTATTGAGATCTATTTTGAGAAACAGAAACAAAAATCCCCTTTAAAAGTTTTCAATTTACCCAAAACGAAAGCATCACAAAGAAGGGGCAGAGAAGAGTTTGCTGAAAAAGACTAGCATTAAGAAGAAGCTAAGAACTCTGGATCAGGACAATATAAAGGATGTCTTGAGAGAATCTCATGGACTAACAAAGCCTTATCCTTGGCAGGTTCAAAATTGCAAAAGTGAAAACCGACTCTGAGAAGAGAACCTCAGTGGACCTTGCTATACAAATGTCCCTAAAAATTGATTTCCTGGGATTTGGTTAACAGTGTGCACTCATCCTGACACTCACAGGCATCTGAAGCCATAATGCAAGAATCTGGCTGCTGCTGGAGCTGGTGGAAGACCTTGGCATCATCCGTGTGGTGCTGGTGTTTTAGACATAAAGAAGGCAAGAGCTGTAGTATGAAGATATCTTCTAACCACATTTGGCAAACAAAAGCCTTGAAGGCCAGGCAATGAGATTCTAAGAGGGTAGTGTGTGAAGCTATCGGAGTGAAGCTGAAAGTGCAGTGGCAACCCTAGAAAGTTGGAGAAGCCAGGATAGTGGAACATCTGATGACGGTCATATATAGTGAGCAAAGCCTGGTAAGACACTACCAGCGCTGCACCCACTGGTAATGCCTTAGAGACAGGCTGCTTAAGTCCCTTGAAATTTCTCTCACCATATCTTGCTGTGAGTGCTGGGCATGAAGCTACAGAATTTAATGTTTGCCCTGCTGAGTTGCAGTATTGCTTTTGTCCCACTCTTTTCTACCTCCATTAATTCTCTTTGGAGTGGGAATGTTTACCGTGGTGCTGTTCTATGTCATCGATGTTTAACTTCTTTTGGTATTATAGGGTCTCACAGCTCAGAGTCTTATGTCTCAGAGGACATCTCAGACTTAGAATTTACAGAAATGCTGAAATTTTTAGTAATTTGATGTCTAAGAGATGAACTAAGTGCTTTTTGCATAAAGAAAAGAACATGAGTTTTTTGGAGACCAGGAAACTGAATGTTGTGGTGCAGAACTAAAATGACCCTGAAGGCTCAGGTGTTTGAAATTGCATTATGAGGCATTTTATCCGGCTTCCTGGTAGGTGGGATCTGAATGGAAGAGGCAAATCCTTCTATTACATGAATATGTTTTCCTTCCTGGCTCCTCCCTTGATTCGCTCTACTTCTGGGCTGTCACCAGGTAAGAAGCATATTTCCTGCTATACCTTTTGCCACGTTATCCTGCCTTGGAGCCAGCTGACTATGTACTGAAATGTGAGCCAAAATAAACTTCTCCGTTAAGTTGCAATTGTTAGCTATTTTGTCCCAGAGAATGAGGAAAATAACTATGACAAATGTAGGAGCAAGTCTTTTCATACAAGTAGTTCCAAATACTGCATGCTATAAATTATAAAAGTTATATATCATTTCGAATCGGAAATTCAAATTGAAGAGATATGTTGTATTTTTACTTGAAGTTTGTAACCTAATACCCCTCTAATGGCAATTTCACTAACAGGGAGAATCACACAAGCAACATTACTCCTAAAAGAGTTAAGTGCTATTTAGTGACACTATTTTTAAGTGTTGCATTGATAGTCTTTATGAAATTATAAATAAAATAAAATTATAAAATTATTGCACTATAAATATAAATGAAATTTTTGAAGAACTATTTAAATAAGATTTGTGTCAGAAGAGATTTGTGTTTCTGTGTGTGCCCGTGTGTTCATGCACATGTGTGTATATGCATTATCATGATGTTGTTTTCATTTATTTTGATGATAAAGGCTGCATCTCGTGTTTTATAGTATATCCCAGAAATGATGCTTACTGAAAGGTTCTTGCCCTAGTATAAGTTACCGTACGGTTATGGTGGTGGCTAACATGGGGGAAGGCCAAAGCAGGAACGCCTACCACTTCCTGCTTCTTCCTCAGCCTTAATTGTAACTCCCCTTCCTGTTTGCACATGCAGAAAATTCCAATCACCTCCTTGCACTTTATCAATGCCCACCCTAAGCACCAGCCCTGGTCAGAGGTTATATATATATCCCATACCCCACGTTCCAGTCAGAGAATGCCAGGCTGTCTATAGTCATGGACTTCTCTCTGCTGTGGAAATCACTGTAGAGATTTCTCAAAAATTCAGATTAGAGGTCCCATTCTATCCAGCTATTCCCCTTCTGGGTATCTTCCCAGAAGAATTAAAAACACGATACCACAGTGATACATGTGCACCAATGTTTATAGCAGCACAATTTTTAACAGCTAAATCTTGGAAACAACCTAAGTGCCCATCAACTGAGGAATGAATAAAAAGAGATGTGGTCATTTTATACAATGGGGTAATATTCAGCTATGAAGAAGACTAAACTTGAGACTTTCATATATAAATAGATGCAACTCAAGACCATATTCATAAGTAAAATAAATCAGATTCACATGTGTAAACATCATATTGTCTCCCTGGTGTGAGAAGCTGAAAGACTAACTAATATCCAAAATGCACAATAGATATTGTGAAAGGTGAAAGAACTGCTCAAAAGGGGAGAACAACTGGGATGGGGAAAAGAAGAAAAGGAAAAGAAAAAAAATATATGTATATGTATATAAAAGATAGATAGTATAGTACTAATTCCTATTAGTTCACTTAAAATAATGGTTTGTGCCTATATTGTTTAATTTCCCATGTTTATATCTTATAATCTGAGGAACTAATTTGAAGATAACAGTATGCTAATATTAACCATTGTTAATCTCCTATTACCTTGTTTTGAAATTGTGCATCATTGTTTTTTAATCTCTTTAAAATAAAATTTAAAAAATGAAAGGAGCAGAAAATTCAGATGAATGCTTAGAGTATCATTTGATAAAATGATTACACTTCGATAATTAATTTGAATTATATAGCTCAAATTGTCAAAATTATCTGTGTCACTTCACGGTAAACTGAAGCATATGAATAATGTTGCTAAATAATATTTCCTGAAGTATACACATTGTCTAAAACTATTTATCTTTTGTAAACTGATGTCATTGTTCACCAAGGTTTTTGTGTAGCTTTTCTGAAGAAAGTGTAAGCAAATATGGGGATTTTAAGTCCAGGAAGATGCTTGGCATTTTGTTTGGCAATAGTAGAATAGTAGAAAGAGTTAAAATGGTGAATAAAGCAGGTATAATGCTAGGTGGACAGTGATATAAGGGAAGATAAATATAAATTTAAGCAAAGTTATTTGACCCATTTTTACTATGTTTGAAAAGTTTTAATATTTTTTCATATTTGATAAAGTTTCAGAAATAGTAATAATAATAACAACAACAACATTGCTTATATATTTGCAATGTTTCCAAACCATTGCTTTACCAAGCATTTCCATAACTTTGCCATGAAGTCTGAATTATGATCTTGACTATACAGACATAAAATACGTTCAAAGATATAAAATAGGTTCAAAGGAAAGAGCTTGTCCAGTATACACAGCTCATCAAATGGAGTAGCCAGATTTCAATCCTATGTCTGCCTGACTCCAAGATCTTTTTTGCTATTTTGTAGAAATTCTTTAACTAAAATAAGATTGCACACACTTTTTCTGGGATTTCATGGTAACCTGGAAACTATTTTCATTGAACTTACAAGATGTGGAGCTAGTCTTGAAATGTGTAAAATGACATGTTAAAAACAATGAATTTTAAGTGAGCATTCCACTAATAGCTTTTTATAACTACACTGTATTTGTATCACATTATGCCATGCCATGCTTTGAGATAAAATAAATATATCCCCATAAGAAATATTTATTGAGCAACTGAAACTCCAAACTATTCTTATGGTTTCACTGGTGATTTTTAAATAGGGGTTTATGCTTTTCAATTATTGTATGTCGACTTAAGTGTATCATAAGATCTCAATCTTTCCAGCTTATTCTGACATAAACTGTAGATGATTACCTAATAATGGCAATTATTTAATATGAAATGCTCTGTGAATCCCTAATGAATATATTTGAACTTTTAGAAAAGAATAAAACCTATTCCCAATTGGCCATTCAAATCCTTTGGAGGTGATGAGCAAGGGAGGCAGCTCTGAAAACTTACTGGGTCCTTTATGAATCTGCAACAAGTTTTCACATCCCAAAGTATTTGTGTACCTTCCTAGGTATATTAGTTACACTTGCTGCACAGAAAATTACCCTAGAATCTTGAGGATTCACACATTTATTTTGATATCATTTCTGTGAATCAAGAACCTGGGCATTGTTGGCTGGATTCTCTAGCTCACAGTATCTCACAATGTGACACGAGGTTTCCCAGGAATGTAGCCATCATCGGGTGAGACCTGGGATGGATCTCCTCCCAGCCCAGTCTCAGGGGCTGTTGGAGGGCCTTCTCTCTTCAATGTTTGATGGAGACATCATTTTTTTCCATATGGACTTCTTCTTAAGAAAGCAGTTGTTTCTCCAAGGGTAAGCTCTCCAAGCAAGATAGTAAAGATGGCAGTCAAGATGAGAGAACAATCTTCATGTAATTTAATGCCTGAAGTGACATTCTCTCACCTATGCCCTGTTCTTTTCCCTTTAAACTGAGTCACTGTGGTCAGCCCACCTTCATTCCTTATGCAGTGTTGTGAATACAGGTTGTCTTACCCTCATTAGCTCACAGGGAAGATATTATTATGTCTTTATTATAGTCATGAAACAGTATTTATAACTACCAATTTTATAGTAATTTACATTTTCCAAAGTATTTGTAAACAAAGCCTACTCTGCCACAGTCTGAAGACAAAGACCAGTAGATATAATGGGTATGGGTGAAATTTATCTGCTTGGATAGACTGACTACTTTGAACATAACAGACATTAATGTCCTGTGCTTAAGAGTGACCAGGGAAAGTAATATTGGATCCATCTTAATAGGATACCAAGAAGTTCTGGTGTTCATCTAAATACTTTGCCATGTAGCCAACTCTAACACTGCATAAAGCTAACTTTGCATCTGAAGGTGGTTAAGCCAATGACTTTGTCCTCATTACTTATTTCCTTCCTATCTTTATTCCTTTATTTATTAGTGATTGCATGACCGCTAAATCAGTGGTCACTCATATTAAAGAATTTTAAAATGTGGAAGTAATAAAGGATATGGTTTACAGTTATTTCTCTTTAGGAAAGTATTTCCTAAATTTATATGAACATTGTCAAATGCTTAAATCCTAAATGTCTGATAAATGAAATTCATCATTGAACCTTGTGCTATTCATCAACTTCTTGATGAATCCACTAACTTCCAATTAACAATTTGGTGGTTACTCACACTGATGAAGGGAACCAAATGAAAATACCAGGCAGGACAATACTCCAGAGATTTCTAGAGAACATTTTTAAGTACCTGAAATATTGAAACACATACCCTCTTTGATGAGCAAAAAGCTCATCTGTTACTAAGATAACACATTGCATAGAAGTATGAACAAAGGTCTTTAATGCTGAATTTCAATTCTTTGATAACTCTTGTTTGGATCCATCTTATGACTCTTGTTTCCTTAAATCTTGTTTCTTTAACTTCAACCTGTAAAGTAAGGATCGCACTCAATGGTGTCCTAGAAAATTTGTATCCCTGGCACACCTGTGCTCATCAAATGATAATAATAAAGAACCTGAAGGATTTTGCTGTTCTTTGAAATTCGCAACTATGTTTGCATTGAATACATGTTTACATCTGTATCCTTCACCAAATTAATGAATCACTAATGGAATATTTTCCTCTCTCCTATATCTTATATGTTCTTATTAAAGATAGGGCTTATTAAAGACATTATAATACTATCACAAAATTACTAATCTGTTTTAGAAAGAATAGAATTGATCATTAAAATAATTCCAAGTGAAAATGTCACATTTATGTAAAAGATTGAGTGATATGCAAAAAATGTAATCTTGACTTCTCTACTAATTAGCTAATACAAGAATGTTAATAAGCATTTATAATGATATACTTTAAAACATGGAACAAAGATTCATATTTATATTTTTGGAAAACTTTTGTGTTTTGTACTAGTTTTATTTGAGATGAATTTTCACTCACTCTGTTGAACTTTGTTGAGTAATAATTTTCACAACTGTTCACTAAAATTCTAAAAATAAACCACACATAATCTTGCCTTCTGATTCCTTATAGTTTGTTTAGAAATACAGAGAAGAGATAGATAATTTGGATGTTTGGAAACAAACATGATACTATAATAGCCTAGAGATAAAATGTATAACTCAATATAGGGATTCTGAAAAGTCTAAAGAAAATCTAAACTTGGTTATATGCAAGAATAGGACCTAACTGTTTTGGAGTCAAAAAAGGACAAGGTAAGTATATGAAACTTCATGCAGAAATACAAGCCCACATAAGGCTGATTAAGTAAAAATAGTTATGATTCTTCCAGAGATATGCTCCAGTAAGACTTGAGATAAGAGACTGGAGATATAGCTCAGGGTTAGAGTACCCGGCTTGCATGCAAAAGGCTCTGATCTCAATTCCCCATGTCTTAGTCACTTTTGTCACTTCTTGGGAGAAAATACCTGGCATCTACAATTTAAAGGAGAATAAGTTTATTTTGTTCACAATTGATAGGGATTTCAATCCATAGTTGGCTGGATGTGACATGGCAGAGGAGCATGGCGGAGGACTAATCCACTGACGATCAATGATCCAATCACCTCCATAATTGGATCACTTCCTAAGCATTGCACCCATGAGCACAGGAGACATTGGGGAAAACCTAGTTATAAAGTGTAACACTCCATTACTGAAAAAAATAAGCAAACACACAAATAAAAAGTCTAACAGAACTGGAGATAAAAATTATTGGTGCAGCATGGATAAATGTGACTGAGGACACAGAGTCCCAATGAAGAGTTTTGCTCACCATTTATGAGTACAGGCCTTAACTTCTTTTTAAAAGAGAGTAAAACCGAACAAAATAAAACAGCATAAAGCCAATCAAAATAAAACAATGAAAGTGGTACAAAACTTCAAAACAGGATTATAGGACATAAATAAAAGTTGTCATAATATATCTTGTTTTCATCAAAATAGTTATCCATATAATCAGACATAGTAAAATTAAATAAAACAACACAATAAAATCAATAAAAACAGAACATTGAATAAAACAAAACAACAAGTCAGAACAAAACAAAATTGAACAATACTGGATTTCAAAAACAAGACAGAAGGAAATCCCCCATATTTGCTATATTGCATACTGTAATCCTCCTAATAGATGCTCAGACTGCTGGCCTGAGGCCTGCAAAGTTAATAAAACAATGCAAGAATTTAGTTGTTTTGTAATTCAATTGCTATCAACTCAGCCTGCCCTCCAAATTAGTTGACTGCTTATGGAGGAGGGCCTCTGGTTGGCTCTCAAGAAGGATGAACTGGTTTGTCTCTCTTCTTGAATCCCATATGGTTTGTGCATCTTATGTGAAGAGCAAATTAGCTTCTTGTTCCACTCCTTCCAGACCCAGCATGGCATCTGCTGACTCACTGAAAGGGTGACCTGGCTGGTCTCTTTTTCCTGGGCTCTGCATATTTTGTATAGTTGGTGGGAAGGGCAAATTGGCTTGTCTCTCTTCCTAGACCCCATATGGTTTGTGCAGCTCATGGGAAGGGAAACTTGGCTTCTTACATATTCCTCCCAGACCCAGCATGGCTTCTCAACCTTTAGCTTTTTAATGGATTTAAGCAGAAGCATTACACACATGAATTTAACCTTCAGAAAGAGTTTTTATATTGCAATCAGGGAAATTCGTTTTAGGTCATTACTATTAAATTTAAAACCACTACTTCTACTTCTTTTTCTACATCTACTATAATGGGACCTGACTCTAATAATGCCCATCTGACATCTGCCTGGGAAACCAAGGGTATTACAAATATTATAACAACACTAGTATGCATAAGTTTTTAGAGACCCAAGTCAAAAGAATACAATAATAATCTGTGCCATTTAACTTGAGACATTTACCTAAATAATATTAAAGTATACATTTCTATATAGTAATTCCTAAGTAAAATATAATTCCATGTCTAAAGATGGAAAACTGACAAAGAGTAGAAATCATGTAAAAGAGTAAACCTCGCAACATGACTCTCACTGAACTGGAAAGCATTTTATCTACAGTAGTAAATGATGTCAAATAATAATGATTAATTAATATGTTAATTTTATAAGTGAGTTTAACTTCCAGAATAATTTTCCTTTCCCCAAGTGGGTAGCTTAGTTTTTAATAAACTTGGAAGCCTGAAAATACATTATAATTTTTCAAAAACTCACTCACTTTCAGCAGAATGGGGCTGAGCATCTTTTCAGTGTGGAACCAGAAGAAAATGACATGGTAACATTTGTGAGGTGCTTTTCAATTTAATTAAAATCTAATGGAATGATAAAACACAGCTAATTAAGGATACTACTTTTCAATTACAATCCCACAAGAAATCACATAAGTATTTTTAGTTGTTTTATGCAACAATTGAAAATTGCCTTAAATTGTTACTATTCTCAGTTTTTTTAGAAATGATTTACATGTAACTGAGAATACATTTATAATACCTGTCAAAGCAGAACTTCTGCTTGAAGAAGGCTGAAGTTAAACAGGTGAGGAGGCTTTATTCATGAACACTGTCATAGGAGAGAAACCAGAACTCAGCTGAACCTCAAGTCCTCTGGAATAAAGACCTGGAGAGTTTTTAAGAGCTTGAGTGAAAAGATCTCGGGAATTACATGTTGGCTAATTGGTCTTCCTAAAGAAAAAGGTAGACTTTCTCAGGATTTCATGACAGATAGTAGTTTGATAACTTACAGCATGACTGCCCACAGAAGTTAGGCTCCTACTCTCAAAGTAAGGAATAGGAAGGAATGCTGTCACTCTTGTCATTCTGTGTCAAGGGAGTGGCTCCAAGTCCCTCAAGTACTATGTTGGTATATAAGACAAGCAAGAGGATTTTATTTTATATGTGCCTCATACAGGGGAGAATAAATAATAGTTACCACATTTTCTGAAGTAAGTGTTCTAAGAGAGAGAGTGAGTTACAGTTATGATGTCTTAAGTTTTGTCAAGCTTGGAAAGCATAAAGGGTCCCTGAGTTGTCCCAAAGTGGTATTCTTACATGTGTGTTTGAGATAAAATGTCCCCCTCATCCTTATGACCTTCCTCTATCTTACTCCAGATTTCAAATTTCTTTCTTTTATTACACTTAACAGGTAAACTGAGGCCATTACATGATTGAAAACCAAATATCACACACTGGGATGCAGGGTGGGCAAGCACTTGACACTCGTTAGTATGTTTTTCCCAAGTCTCTAACCGTATCTCTACCAATACTGTGAGGCATGATCAAAATGTATGAATGCTTATATTTTAAAAATTACTAAAAGACATATTACCACTAATTTTCTCAAATACTCCTTCTCACTGCAAATACTTATCCTGTTTTTATATTATATAAAAATAGCATTATGCTATTTTCTGAGGCTCTTATGAAGACCGCTTTCCTGAGGATCTCTATAAAGTATGATTAAAAGAAAATACAGCGCCCAGTGACATCCAACTGGAGTTGGGCTGGAGAAACATTATACTGTACCCTCCTCCACCTTGTTTACTCTGTTGGGCATCATGTGACTTCCAGATATTCCTCCCTCAACGTCAAAATGAATCACAGGGTAAATACTTTGAAGTGGTTCTAGATATCAAAGAATCCAGGAGAACAAACTAAAAGCACAAAAGAGATGTTCCAAAACTGCTTCAGAAAGTGGACAGAATGATATGGTAAATGTGTCTGAGGCAAGGGGAAGTATTTTGAGGGAGATTAATTATAATGTGACTTTTACTGTAGCAATTTTTTCAAATTTAAACATTCACTGAATTTTTTGCTCACACCTCATAAGCAAGAATTTTTTCTGTTATTTTTTCCAAAAAAATCAGCCTCTTTCCCTGTAAATTCTCTACATTATGTTATCCTTCTCCTGGATAAAATGTCCACACATCTAACCAAAATTTCTGATGTTCTGTTTTAGTTTTCTGCGTGCTCTTAGAAGTAAAAATAAATTTAAAAAATACAAAATCAATCCTTTTCTCAAAATTAAATATCCTGTACAGGTCACATGAGAATATCTCAGTTAACTGTTTAGTATTGTTCACAGAGTCAAAAGTCAAATTTTTCACATCTTCTGTGCAACTAATTTTCATACACAGAAAACAAAAACATTTTCCCCTATTGCATTCAGTTTTTCATTTTATATTATACCAGTCCTCTGTTATGTCTTATTTTCCAATATTTAGTCATCATTTTGCACATGATTGTTTAGTAGAAATATTTGGGATCTAGAGAAATACAGATTCTAGTCCTGAATCTCGCATTTTTTTCTAGCTGAGGAGCCTTAGACACAATTTCAAAGTCTCAGTTTCCTACTGAAAACCAGTCAACAAAACCTGTTTTGAAAGAAGCTTTAGTGAGACAATGGGTTTTAATATGCTAAGTTTATTGGAGATGACTAATAAGTGCTAATATTCATCACCTTCTTTCTTTTCCAAATGACCTGATCTGTACACTAGTCTCAGTTTCTTCTGTACTAAGAGAGAAAAAACAAGTAATACATAGTGTTTGATCTACAGTCTCTCTACTTTTTAATTACTTACTATCTTGTTGAAATTCTGCATCATTTTTGTTGTTTTTCTCTTTAAAAAATCCATATGTTATAGTGTCAAGAATTGGAAATATTGATCAATCACTTTACTAGAGTAATTTGATAAAAGTGTTGGAAGCCCCATTACAGCTTCATATGAATGATGTTAAAGGGGCATTAGAAAAATTATTTTTCATTTAACTTAAACTGATTTCTGAAATTGACAAAAGACAAAAGGACTTGAGGATTGATTTATGTGTGTATGTATGTAACTGTATTACTAATCTCTGTTAGTTCATTAAAATAACAATTTGGGAGTTTCCAAAGATGGCAGACCAGTAGGTAGCAGGAGAGAGATCCTGTCTGAGAGAGACAGCTTAAATGCCAGAATTTAACACCCTGGAGAGACCCAAACAGAGAGAGATGGACTCTCTCAACCCAGGAAGAAACTAAAGTTAAAAAAACCGCTCAAATATGAGGTCCCAGGGCTACCATTAGTGAAACTAAGATCAGCAAGCACGGTGCCCTCCTCGAGCTGCCTGAATTCCTGCCTGAGACCGACCTGACGGACCTAACTGCGCCAATGCCACTGGTTTGAGTGGCCGGAGCATTGAGCTGAACATCCCTGTGTGTGGCTCGCCCAGACCCGGCCCTGAACACGACCCACCCAGAGGCACCATGAATTTGCACCACAGCTGCACTGAAGTTGGAGGTCTGGGAGCCCAGCAGTTCTCAGGGACTGGCATCAACATGCGGTAAGTGATGGGAATAAGACCCTCCCACAGGAAAGGGGAAACAGACTGGAAGACATGTTGGATTTGGGCAGGACAGCCTTAACTCCATAAGGAAGTGGCTTCAGTTGTTTGCTCCCCTCGCCGAGTGGATTGGTGGAATCTGCTTGGATTGGGCTGCGCCCCTGGCCAGGACCCAGTGAGTTGCTACAAACTAATTCCCTGAGCACAGCTGCACACTGATGCAGTGAAGGCCTGCAAACTGGCCCAGAAGAGAGGAGCCAGCACACACTGTGCTTGCTTGAACTTCACTCTCTGATAGCGGCCGGCAGAGGGCAGAAGCCCCTAGCCTGTGTACTCCAGAGGATCCTTAACCAACAAGATAAGGGGCTGGGAATTACACTGTTCACTTGTATAGAAGGAACCAAAAACATGATGAGAGGGAGAAATAAGAAAACACCCCCAGCCCCAACCCTGAGAATATTGATCCAGGAGAGGTAAATACAAAAGAGATTGAGGGCAGCAAACATGCAACATCAAACACAGCGGTAGCAGACATACAGAGATATCTTCAGGACCTCGTAAGTGGGATCAAAACTGAAATATTAATTCAAATTAAACAACAGATAAGTAGATTAATAAAAGAAAGGCTGGGTATCTCTCAAGAAGACACAGACAGAAGAATGGAGTAACACAGAAGGAGAGAAACGTTTATGAAGAAAACAAGAAAAACCTAGAATTCATGAAGCAAATTCAAAGAGATTATCAGAAAACTAAAGACTCCATAGAAAACTGGCAAAAATGCTTGAAAGAACCAAAGATAGACTATCAAAAATTGAACACAGGCTTGCAATGTGTGATCATGAAAGGGAAGATCTCTTAAAGAAAACAAGGGAGCAGGCAGTAACAATTGGAAGGCTAGAGGATGACAAGAGGATCTATAACTTAAGAATAAAACATGTGAATGAAGAAGCAGGAGTCAAAACAGAGGAATTGCAAAGGCTATTCACAGAAATCATTAAGGAAAATTTCCCAAGCATATTAAAAGGAAATTTATGCACATGTATGAAGCATCCAGAACTCAAACCACCTACAACCCAAACAGAGCTACACCTAGACACATAATAATCAAGATCCCAGAAGTTCAATATAAGAACAGAATATTAAAAGTCATCAGAGAAAAGAAACAGATTACCTATAAAGGAAAACCCATCAAAATCATGGCAGACTTCTCGACACAGACCATCAGGTCAAGAAGAGATTGGAGTGAAGTAATTCAAGCCCTGAAGGAGAACAACCTCTAGCCCAGATTGATGTATCCTGCAAAACTCTCTCTAGAAATTAATGTAGAAACAAGTTGCTTCCATGACAAAGAGGAACTTGGAGAATTTGTGACCACCAATCCAACCCTACAAAAAATACTGTAGGACATTTTAGAGAGAGAGAGAACAAGAATATGAGCGTTTCAGGAACAATGGCAGAGAGGCCTCAGTGAATGGGGCAGACAGTGGAGTGGAACAGAAAAATAGACAACCAATGGCAGAAAAACAGAATAGCAGAAATAAGGCAGAGAAGATTGGCTGTAATCTCTAGTATAGATGGCCTTGAAATATTAACAGAGAGAAACACAGGCAGACTAGATCAGGAGATAGGGTCCATTGAGATGCTCTATATAGGGAGGCAGTGGGACCCAAAACAAGCAGTGCACCCTAAGGGAGTGAAAGGGGAGGAACTGTCTAAAAAAGGAAGGCAGAGGATACTGTTAATTGGGTAACAAGATTTAAAATTTACATTATTCTCATCACTCTGCTTGGATGGATTATGTGCTGTTCTAGTTTGTCTACTTACACTAGACTTGAGGACATGGTCAGCTATCCCAAAAATAAGAGGACGTATTATGGTAATCATCCCTAATTTCCTATCAACTTAACCTGAAGCCCTTTATAACTTATACTGTCTTATTATGACTGATCTTATTTGAATCTGGTTTGTTAGATTGTTACTTTATATTGACTGATATAAATTCTAAAAACCTTCTACCTGCTTGAAGCCTTTGCTAAATAAACTTGGTACAGGAGAGTAGAAATTATTTAAAGCCATTTTAATACATATACATCTCATATTAAAAAATTCAAAGAGTAGGACCCCTCATGGTTGCCCACTAACCAGCAGCTTCTATTCCCTTGGATCTCTGCACCCTGAAGTTCACATTGTAATTCCAACACAGATATCATTCACTTTTACTTGAACCATGGAAAGCCAAGAATCAACACAACATTAGCAAGATATTACATCAACGTTTTCTCCTCATAAATAACAGAAAAGGTCAACATGCAAAAGGCTACCATAGCTGCTGTCTAAGTGCACAAGGATGCCACTGAATATTTGTACACTGATAGGAGGAACTGAACTGCTCAGACCCTCCCCATGCTGAGGCTAGGACAGGAGAGGGTGGGCTTAGAACATATGGATAAAGATATGATGCTCTTATCAGTGCTCATGAATCCTTACCAGCAGCTAAGGCTCCCTAGGCAGTCAGTAGGACTGTGCTGTGTTGGGGAAATATCAAAAAAATTAAATCTCTTCCCAACCCACATATTCTATCCACAAAAGAAGTAGAAAAGGAAACATTAGTGAATAGTTTAAGAGATTGAACGACAGAAAGAAAACTCACTTTTATAGGGCTAAGCAGATGCAATCTATTGATTGCACGGTTTTAAGACAACAATATCTAGTTTTCAAGTAAGAATACTCAACAGCATGATTTGTCACATATATATCATCCTGACTTCACCTACTAATTGAAGTGAACATCTATGTTAGCTAATTGGCTTTAGCAGGGGAAAACTTCTTATTCTTTTATGACAGAAGAAGGTATTGTGATCAAATGTGTTTACAAAAGTGAGGTTCCTACACTCCCACAGAAACTAAGAGACAGAATGTCACCTTCTCTATTTATGTTAAGAGATGGGCCCCAGAGAATTGGGAAAGACAGTTTTTCTGGGTCATAGAGCTGACAGGAGTCCTACTAGTTTTCAAAAGAACTTATATAGATTTCAGAGAGTGAGAAACTACTCATATTGAAACATTTTCTAAAGCAAATGTTCTATTCCTCCACAGCCTCTTTAGCATTTGTCATTCATTAATATCTTTCTGGGGTAAGATTAAACTCACTGTTTTAATTTGCATTTGTCTAGTGGTCAGTGATGGCGAGGGTTTCTTCATGTATTTATTGGCATTTGTACTTTTACCATGAAGTAGCTATTCATTTTATTTTCCCAGGTTTTTATTTGGTCTTTTATTTGATGAAGTCTTAAAATTTTTGAGTTTAATTGGTGAGAATGTAAACTAATACAACTATGGAAGCCAGTATGGAGATTCCTCAAAAAACTAAAGTTACAAATTCCATTTATCCCAGGCATTCACCATTTGGTATCATCCCAAAGAGTTGAAGGTCATATTACACTGATATGTGGGTACCCATAGAAGCACAATTCAAATTGTTAGATCTTGGGAGCAGCTTGTGTGTACTAAGCTGCCTTATGTCTCTAAAACTGACACAAAATAGCCAGTTGCTGCTAGGTGACCTCTTTTTAAATAATGATAGTTATTGATGATGATGGTGGTGGTGGTGGTGGTGTGTATATTAGGTGAGAAGCCTAGGTCTATCAACTTTAACTTTGTATGACTGTGTATTTTGAGGTAATATAACTTTTATTTCAAAAGAACTAGATTTGAATTCTGGCTAAACTTGTCTTTAATGTGCAGTTTCTTTTTCCCCCAAAAGTTAAATTTCTTCTATTAACTGTGCCATTCTAAACTCAAGTTTATCAAGCAGATATTTCTAGGGAGTAGGTTTTTAAAGTTACATGTTTGTCCAAGTTCTTTTGTTCAGTCTGTTTGTGAGAATAAGCCTAGCTGTCAATTGAATTAAAGGCATATATCAACATTGGCCCTGTCCTTACTCTCTTGTTACCCAACACTACACCACCGGATCAGTTGCTCAGTTACAGCATTTAACCCAGACCAAGGATAATAGCAGGTGTCTGTATCATAAGGCAAGATCAGTTTACATCTCCCTATCTACAAACTGCTTTGGCTATTGCCACTATTGCTTCTTGATTTTCCACGGATCAGGTGAAGTGAAAGAAAAAGTTTAATCCTCAATGACCCCAGGCTTAATTGAATTTTATATAGCTGATCATTTGACTGTTGACTCTAAATAATAGTTGACTAAAAATGTTATAATGTGTTCTGTGAGAACACGCTTAAATTAAAATCCATTTATTTTTCAGCTAATATTTTAATCTTGTATTTATTACATTTTATTTAGTTTTATGTTTATGGAAGAATTGTATATTCATCCTGGACCTTAAAAGCTGATATGTTCATTGTATCCCACATATAACAGAGGGGGTAGTTTCTTCTCCCAAAGTTCTGCACTAAGGGAATCATCTCTAATACCTAGATATGACTTATTTATTTATTTATTTATTATTTTAAAAAGCAAAACAAAAAAGATATAAATAATACATATTTCAAAAATAGTAAAAAATTAACGGTAGTTAATTGCATATTGTTATCTTAGAAGCAGTTATTCAGATCACAAAACTTAGGCATAAAAATGAATAATCAATGAAAGCACAAATTGTTATTTTATTTTTTTAACGATTCCAAAATTCTTTATTTTTATATTGTAAAATATACTACCTAAAATTGGAAAACAATTATCAAGTAGCATGCTAATAAAAATACATATAAAATGTGAACTTCCCATTTGAATTTGCAGGATCAGGTGAAAGAAAGAAGCAGATACCCTGAATGAACCTGGTAGGGAACATAGGGGCACTCACTCTTCCCTTCTTTCCCTGCAGGAACCACTTTGAATAAATTATCTATCAATTGGAAATACAAATCTACCAATTGCACCTATATTGGTCATAAGGAATAAAACTCCTGACTATACTTTTGTGCTTAATGGGTAATTTCTTTTTTTTTATTTAAGAGAAGAAAGAAAAACAAAACAAAACAGAATAAAGGGTAGCAACAATACAGAATTCCAAGGGAAAAAGGAAAAGAACAACAACAAAAAACCCTAAGAGATTATTACTTGGCAAATTACATACTGACTTCTTGGAAATAGTTGTTCAAATTACAAAGTTAAAATATGTAAAGTAGACATTCAAACAGTGAGACTGTTAACAGTTCTGCTCCACAATCTGACAAAAACAACAATATGGTCATCCATCTTACCCACTCAAATATACATTCAATTATATCAAAAGGGTAAAATTAAACACAACAAAACAGGGCAAAGCAGATCACAAGAAAGCAACGTAAGAGACAAAAATTTCAAAACTAGACAATTGGAGATATTCACTCTCTATCATATTGATTCTTGTTTTCTTCCAAATAGTTGTCCAGATTGTCACATACAGGGAATTCACATGAAACAACCCAGTATGGAATTGATCTGAGCAGGACGAGGAGGGCACTTCAAGACCAGACATTTGGGAATCCAAGAATGGCTGTCATAGAGTCTCTCATTCTCCTCAAAACAGCTGTCCATACATTAATGTGTGTTGAGCTTAAACAAAGCAAAGCAAGCTAAAATCACTTTGAACAAAAAGTGATAGTTTTGCTGGACTTCACATCATGACATTATGGAATCAGCACTGGGTACAGTAGTGTCTCTTTTTCTTCAAAGTAGTTGTTCATTTCAACATGTGTTATATAGTTGGTTCTCGTAAACTGTTTATAAACTCTACACATGCATGAGTCTCTACATGTATATCTATCATTTCTGTATTAGCGGGAAAAACAAAACAAAGCAAGATAAAACAAAACAATTCCTAGAAAAGCATGAGGCAAAAAAGTCACATAAAACCACAATACAAGGTGATCTACAATGGTTACCATGATGTCTCAGCAGTGTATAACAACATTAATAAAACCGAAGCATTGGAGACATTATAAGACTTCAAAAGCAAGTAATAATGAAACCAGAGTGGGTATCTTAGTGAATGTTGTCATCTTCAGTGTAGTTGCCTATACTCTTAGACTTCATGCTATCAATCATAACAAATTTAAATAAAATCAGTCAATACATAGTAGCAATCTAACAACCCAGATTCAAATAAGATCAGTCATAATAAGACAGTATAAGTTATAAAGGGCTTCAGATTAAGTTGATAGGAAATTAGGGATGATTATCATAATATGTCCTCTTATTTTTGGGACAGATGACCATGTCCTCAAGTCTAGCGTAACTAGACAAACTGGAACAGCACGTAATCCATCCAAGCAGAGTGGTGAGAATCATGTAAATTTTAAATCTTGTTACCCCATTAACAATATCCTCTGCCTTCCTTTTTTAGACAGTTCCTCCCCTTTCACTCCCATAGGGTGCACTGCTTCTTTTGGGTCCCACTGCCTCCCTATATAGAGCAGCTCAATGGACCCTATCTCCTGATCTACTCTGCCTGTGTTTCTCTCTGTTAGTATTTCAAGGCCCTCTATACTAGAGATTATAGCCAATCTTCTCTGCCTCATCTCTGCTATTCTACTTTTCTGCCATTGATAGTCTATTTTTCTGTTCAACTCCACTGTCTGCCTCATTCACTGAGTCCTCTCTGCCACTGTTCCTGAAATGCTCATATTGTTGTTCTCTCTCCCTAGAATGTCCTTCAGTATTTTTTGTAGGGTTGGACTGTTGGTCACAAATTCTCCTAGTTCCTCTTTGTCATGGAAGCATCTTGTTTCTCCATTAATTTCTAGAGTGAGTTTTGCAGGATACATCAGTCTGGGCTGGAGATTGTTCTCCTTCAGTGCTTGAATTACTTCTCTCCAAGCTCTTCTTGATCTGATGGTCTGTGTCAAGAAGTCTGCCATGATTTTGATTGGTTTTCCTTTATAGGTGATCTGTTTCTTTTCTCTGATGGCTTTTAATATTCTGTTCTTATATTGAATTTCTGGGATCTTGATTATTATGTGTCTAGGTGTAGCTCTGCTTTGGTTGTAGATGGCTGGAGTTCTATATGCTTCATACACCTGCATATTTCTTTTTTCTATGCTTGGGAAATTTCCCTTAATAATTTCTGTGAATAGCCTTTGTAATTCCTCTGTTTTGATTCCTGCTTCTTCATTCACATACTTTATTCTTAAGTTATAGATCCTCTTGTTGTCTTCCAGTCTTTGTATCTTTACTGCCTGCTCCCTTGCTATTTTTAAGAGATCTTCCCTTTCATGATGCCACATTGCAAGCCTATGTTCAATTTTTGATAGTCTATCTTTGGTTTCTTTCAAGCAATTTTGCCAGCTTTTTATGGAGTCTTTAGTTTCCTGATAATCTCTTTGAATTTGCTTCATGAAATCTAGGTTTTTTCTGAATTCTTCATTAAATTTTTCTCTCATTTTGTGTTCCTCCATTCTTCTGTCTGTGTCTTCTTGAGACTTGCCCAGCCCTTCTTTTATTAATCCACTTATCTCATTTCATTTGAATTAATATTTCAGTTTTGGTCCCGCTTATGAGGTCCTGAAGATACCTCTTTATGTCCGCTAATGCTGTGTTTGATGTTGCGTGTTTGTTGCCCTGTCTCTTTTGTATTTACCTCTCCTGGATCAATATTCTCAGGGTTGGGGGCTGGGGTTTTTTTCTTATTTGTCCCTCTTGTCATGTTTTTGGTTCCTTCCATATGATTGTACAGTGTAATTCCCAGACCCTTTTCTTGTTGGTTAAGGCTCCTCTAGAGGGCACAGGCTAGGAGCTTTAGCCCTCTTTAATAGATTATCAGAGATTAGAGTTCACCCATGGGCTCCTCCCCTCTGGGCCAGTCAACCTTTGCAGGCCTTCACTGCATCAGTGTGCACCAATCTCAGGGAATTAATTTGTAGAGACTCACCAGCCAGGGGCGTGGCCTAGTCCAAGTAGATTCCACCAATCTGCTCAGCGAGGGGAGTAACCAACTGAAGCCACTTCCTTATGGAGTTAAGGCTGTCCTGCCCAAATCCAACATGTCTTCCAGTCAGTTTCCCCTTTGCCATAGGAGGGTCTTATTCCCATCACTCACCACATGTTGATGCCGGTCCCCAAGAACTGCTGGGCTCCCAGACCTCCGACTTCAGCGCAGCTGCAGTGCAAATTCACAGTGCCTCTGGGTGGTTTGCATGCAGGGCCAGTCTGGGCAAGCTGCATGCAGGGCTGTTCAGCTCCACACTTTGGGGGCTCAAGCCAGTGGCATAGGCACAGTTCGGTCTGTCAGATCAGTCTCGGGCAGGAATTCAGGCGGCTTGAGGAGGGCGCCGTGCTTGCTGATCTTAGCTTCACTAATAGTAGCCCTGGGACCTCATATTTGAGCGGTTTTTTGCACTTTAGTTTCTTCCTGGGTTGTGAGAGTCCATCTCTCTCTGTTTGGGTCTCTCCAGGGTGTTTTATTCTGGCATTTGAGCTGTCTCTCTCAGATAGGGTCTCTCTCCTGCTACCTATTGATCCGCCATCTTTTTTTCTTGTCCGAGGTTTTTAGTTACCAACATTCATTTGTTTGTTTGTTTGTATTTGTTTTTAAAAGTTTATTTTAAAGACAGTATTTTTGATAAATATATACACTCACATTTGATCTTTACTTTTTTCATAATTATACTCCATGCAGTATTATTAAATATCCATACACTGTTATAGAGCACATCTTTAGAACTTCATCCTCTTGTACCAATAAAATTCTGTATCTTTTGAAAAGCAGCTTCTATTTCTCTCCTTCTAGCCTCTGGTAACTAACATTCTAATTTCTGCTTCTATGTGAATAGAAGCAGAACGTGAATATTTTAGATATATTATGCAACTAGAAGCATACAATATTTGTCCTGTAATTTACTTATTCATTTAGCATGGTGTCTTCAAGCTTATCCTTCTCATGGTTCACAGGAATTCTTTAAGAATTGTGTATATATACCACACATCCTGTTATTTATTTCATCTGTCCATGAACATTAAAATTACTTCTGCCTTTTATGAATAATACTAATATGAACACTGCTGCAATGAATATGAGAATGCAAATATCTCTTTGACATTGTGTTTTCAGTTCTTTTAGGTACATATCTATAAATGAGATTCCTGGATTATATGACACTTCCATTTTTAAGTTTTTGAGGAACCTCTGTGCTGTTATCTAAATTATCTGTACAATTTTACATTCTCACTGACAGTTTACAAGGGGTGAAATTTCTCTACATTCTCAATACTTATTTATTTATTTAATAATGGACATTTTGACAAGAGTGAGATATTCATTATGGTGCTCACTTTTACGTCCCTAGTAATCAGTAATGCTGAACTTTTTCATGTACTGTATGTGGATAAAGATTGTCTATTTAAGTCTTTTCTCACTTATTAACTAGATTTTTTTTGGCTTGCTTCTTTTTTATAGAAGTTCATTCTATATTTCAATATTAATCTCATTGCTTTTTAATTCTGTTGTCTATTTTTCCATGCAGTACTTTTTACTTTGATGTAGTCCTACTTATCTCTCCTTGCTATTATTGTTTATGCTATTGTTGCCATATTCAAAAAATCATTTGTAAGTCCAGTGTTATAAGGGCTTTCCTCTGGTTTCTTCTACAGTTGTAGAAGTCTGTTTTACAGTTAAATTTTTTAAAACATTTTCATTTGACTTTAATGTATAGGGAAAGATAGGGTTCATTTTGCTTGTAAACATCCAGATTTCTCAACACCATTTATTGAAGAGACACTCATTTCCCTCATACTATATCTCAGAACCTAGTCAAGTATTAGTTGAATATATGACTAGGTTTGTTTCTTGGTCCTCTGTTCTGTTCTGTTGTTCTATATGTCTGTCTTTATGTCAGAGCCATAGTGTTTTATTACTGTTTCTTTGTTTATATTTTGAAGTCAGGAAGTATAAAGAATCCAATTTTGTCCCTTTTCCCTAAAATTATTTTGATTACTCATGCATTTTTATTGTTCCATTGGAATTTTTGTTTGTTTTTCCTATTTTGGAAAAAATACTATTTTAATTTTGAAAAGCATTACATTTGAATTTGTAGACTGCTTTGCGTATTATAGACATTTTAGCAAAACTTTTCAAACCCTTCTTAAAAATCAAGCAAATAAAAGCCAACTCAGTTTTGAGGCCAGTATCTTTCTGATACCAAGGCTAAATAATCCACTACCAAACAGAAAACTTCACAATATCTCTGATAAATATACATGCAAAAATTCCTTGGTAAAAACTAGTAATCTAGCCAGGCATGATAGCACATACCTATAATCCCAGCACTCTGGGAATTTGAGGTAGGAGGATTATAAGCTCAACCCTAGACTGGGCAATTTAGTGAGTTAGCACAACCATGTCTCAAAAGGGAGCAGTGGGGGAGGAGCACTAGAAGTGTAGCTCAGTGCAAAGGCTCTCAGTAATCAGGACTGTGATGTATCAACTAATGTTCAGCTTGCCACACTTAGCTGAACTGAATCAGTGTTCTGGGAGTGGAAGACCCACCTGAGGATTGTTGCTATGAGCAAAGAAGGAGGACTGGAGGGAAAGGTGCTGTGCTATTGATTCTCCTGGAGAAGCTTGTCATGCTAGTTTTCCTGATATGAACTTAGCTATGTCTTAGCTACTTTTTACTCATTGTTGAGACAAAGTACTTGATGCCCAAAGTTAGGAAAGGAAAGGTTTATTTCTTACAGGTTGGGGGTCTCAGTCTGTACTCAGTTGGCTCCAAGTGGCAGGGTGGCAAGGTGGACGGCTGGCTGCAAACTGCAAAAGCAAAAGCAAAAGCAAAACAAAAGGCCCACCTTCTTCCCACCATTACACTGGCTCTACCCTTGGGTGGATGAAACACTCACATCAGCAATCTGAGCACTAGGCAATGACTCAATTACAAATGGTAGATTCAGTCACCTCCATGACTGAATGAGGCTTTAGGGGAACATTTAAATAAACCACAACATTCAATTCCTGCCCCCCCCAAAGGCTCATGTGCATTTCTTTATACAAAAGACATTAGTCCACCTCCAAGAATTGCCAAAGTCATTAAATGTTTCACCATTGCTATAAAGTCCAAGTCCCAAGTCTCCTCCCATATCTATGGCAAACTCTTAACTGTAACTCACTGTACAAATGAAACAAGGTTAAACATTTCCAAAATGCAAATGTACAAGATAATCGTTACCATTTCAAAAGTTACAAACAGGGGAATACCAAGGACTGGAGCCAAAACAAGTCCAAAATCCAGCAGAGCAAGCATTAAGTCCTAGAGTTCTACACTTAACATCTGATGCAGTCTGGTTGCAAGCTCCAGAAGGCTTGAGTGATTCCATTCCTGTGGCATTTCCAGGGATTTCAAATCCTGCAGCTTCTCTTTTAAGCCCCTCTGCTCAGTTTTGGCAGCTTTTCTTGGATGATCCATGTTTCTGGTTTTTTGAAACTCCTGGGGTCTCCACTACAACTTTGGCTTCACCATTATATCTTTACATATTGCCCTCTCAGGGACACACTGCTTGGCCTCCCAGGCCTTTTGCAATTGGGGTGGAAGCTGTCTTACCCTCAGAATTTGTGCATTTTCCTTGCACTTAAAATCAGCACCACATGAATGCTATCAAGGTTTGCTGCCAGCTGGAGCAGTAGCCAGGTTATTCTCTCTTAGAAGTGGCTGGATCACTGAGCTCTCTGAACCTGATTGAGAAGAAAATCTTCTCTATGTTGCCACTGTTCTGGGATCTGGTGTGGTCACCGCCATTTTAGAATCTCCTGTGGCTTCTGTCACCACTCTGGAATGTGGCATTCTGGGGCGGCTTCCTCTTCTGAGCAAAGCCTTTCACTTTTGGTGCTTTGAGGCTGTAAAAGGAGGAGAACTGCTGCTTCCTGGGATGGCCCCAGGCCATCTTTTTTATTTTTTTATTCCTTCTCAGCAATTGGGTTTCAGCTCTATCTTTACGGTTCAAAGCCTTACTGGAATTTTCCTTCTGGTCAAATTCACAATGTTTTAAGTTATCCTTCTGGGATCTTTGCTCTAGATTTGCAACACAAATCTGGCTAAGAACTTTTAATAATAGCCATGCCACCAACTCAATATTCAACTGCCTTGAAATTTCTTTTGCCAGATTAGTCAGTGCATTACTCTCAATTTGAATCTCAGTCAAAGTCTCTGTACACGAACAAAATGCAGACAAACTTTCTGCCAAGCCATAATACACATCATGTGGAGTCCAACAACCAATGATCCTTCTTCTCAGCAGAAATCTCCCAACACTTATCTTTACTGGCAGGCTTTTTATCTGCCTTCTGGTCTCCTGATCTCTGACCAGAATCTTCTCTACAGTACAACCTAAGCTGTTCTAGCTTTTTGCATATAGGCAACATCTCTGAACCTTTCCAAACTGTGCCCACAAACCATTTCCATAGGTTCTTGAACCACATGGCCAGGTACAGTCACAGCAATGCCCCCACTCTTGGTACCAAATTCTGTCTTAGTTAATTTTTACTCATTGTTGAGACAAAATACCTGATGCTCAAAGTTAGGAAAGGAAAGGTTTATTTGTTACAGGTTGGAGGTTTCAGTCCTTACTCAGTTGGCTCTAAGAAGCAGGGTGGCATGACAGGCCACCATTCATGGCTGGCTGCAAACAGCAAAAGCAAAAGACCCACCTTCTTCCTGCTGTTATACTGGCTCCACCCCTGGGCAGGTAAAACACTCACATCACTAATCCAAGCACTAGACAATGAACCAATCACAAATGCTAGATTCAATCAGCTGCATGACTGGATGAGGCTTTGGGTAGAACGTTTAAACAAACCACAACACCTGTTCTCATCCCTGGAGGAGCTCGGTCCTTACTGTTGCTGAGGATGGCTGTGGTTCTTTTCTGTTTGGTGGAGCTCTGGTCCTTACCTGGAGCATCACTTCCTGGCTCCAGTGCAGATCCCTCAGGTTGCTAGCACAGATCCTTCATATGACTGCTGCAAATTCTCTAGCTTCTACCACCGATCTTAAGACACTGATAATGGATCCAGGCCCTCAGCTGAATTCTTTGGGTATCTAGCATGTGGTCAGATCTAGTCTTGCATTTGACTCTTTGGGTAAATACTATAAAATAATCCTATAAATTATGTGTCCCATATAAAATCTTCTCCCTTGTAAACTGTGACTGCAAAATAAGTAAATAGCTGGGCATGGTGGCGCACTCCTGTGATCCCAGCACTGAGGAGGCTGAGGTAGGAGAATCATTGCAAGTTCAAGACTAGCCTGGGCTACAAAGTGAGCCCAAGGCCAGCCTGAGCTGCATCCTGAGACGCTGTCTCAAAAAGACAAAATAAATAAATAAATAAATACATACATACATACATACATAGCAATCTGAATTCAACAGCATATTAAAAGAATTATACTCCATAGTCAAGAATTTATTATTTGGGTGCAAAAATGATTCTCCATATGAAAAGCAATCAATTTGACATATTGCACTAACAGAATAAAAGATTAAATTTACAGATCATCTCACATGATGTAGGAAAAATGTTTGACAAAAATTCAAACTCTTCATGATAAAGATACTTAACAAGCTAAAAAAGGAAAGAAATTTACATAATAAAGTTCATACATAAAAAAACCCATAGCTAGTGTCATACTTAATAGTGCAAATCCAAAACTGTTTCTTCTAAAATAAAGGATAAGACAAAGATACTTACTTTCCATTTTTATTCACCATATTATTCAATATAATAATAGAAATCCTAGTCAGAGCAGTTAAGCAAGAAATATAAATAAAATGAATCCAAATTTGAAAGGAAACAGTGCAATTATCTCTGCTCATATGTGCCATAATCACGTAAGTAAGAAGTCCTAAATAGTCCAGAAAGCTTGTTATGGCTGATCAATAAATTCAACAAAGTGGCAAGCTACAAAATCAACATGCAAAAATCTGCTGTTTTTATGCACTGCAACAAACACTCCAGAAAGGGATTTTAGCAAATGTCCCATTCACAATCAGAAGAATAAAATACTTAGGAATAAATTTAACCCAGGAAATGGAAGATTCATACTCATTACTATGGAACATTGTTGAAAGAAATTAGAGATGATGCAAATAACAGAAAGAGATTTTCTCCCTTTTGACTGATACATATTATTGCCCTCTATGTTGATTAATTCAAATTTCCAAACATATGTAACTTATTTAGCTCTATCATCAAATATAAGTCTGTAGAATAATTTTAAAATTATAAAATGATTTAAAACATATAATAGATATTTAAAAGCCTATTAGGCCTGTGGGATTGATGTTGAAATAAAGAACCCAATGAGACACAATGGAGAACAGTGACAAAGGAATGACTAAGGAAGAAATAATGTGAGTAATATTAATTTTAGGAAGAAAAATTAATAAATTTCAATGAGCCAAACCCAATGAGATGCATGCAGAAAAGTAAGATTTTTCAGAGTTCTGCACCAGGAATTCAAATGCAAGAATAGTTCTTTTATAGGTATCATATAGGTTATGAGATACATCATTTACTTAAACTGAGATTTATCCATGGAAGTAATTCAGAAAGGACCCTAAAGCGAAGAAGGAACAGAGACAGATATTATCTACCAGGGTAAATTTCAAGAAAAAAAAATTCAATTTACACAATAACATTCACTCCAATAATATGGTCAATTGAAAATTCGCCTATTTTCATGTGATTTGTACACAAAGTATCTTTATTTGATTGCAAAGTAATGTTTATATACCAAAACATTAGTTAAGATTGTGTTGATGTCAGAAATTCATTGAAAAGGTGAACTGAGGCCCTGTTCTTCAGGTTAAGAGACTAACTGGTCTTACCCCTTTTAATGACACTTTTAAAGGACACCAGTAGCAGAGGTTGTAAGCTCTCTGTTGCAGCAATGTGTTTGCAGATATTTGACCTCTTTGCCTATTATGCCATATTCATGTCCATAGTTTCTTTCCTCTTCTACAGAGTTATGAACTGAGAGGTGTCTGCAGAGACAATGAAAGTCACCCTCTCTCACTGGCAGTTCTGACAAAGAAAAGACACTATGAGAGAAAGGTGACATGAGGCAGGACGGCTGGCTGTCAGCGAAACTGTTGCTCCTTCTTCCCCTGATGACCTTGACTAAGTGGAATAGAGCTGGCTCCGGCTGTTCGCATGTTTTTGTTTTTGTTTTTGTTTTTGTTTTTGTTTTTGTTTTTGTTTTGTACTGGGGATTGAACTCATGATCTCAAGCTTGGCAGGCAGGCAGTTATGCCACTGAGCTAAATCCCCAGCCCCTTGTTTGCATGCTTTTTCCAAAGACTTTATAGTGAAGGAACTGGGCCTGTCTTCAGAACAAGTGAGGATGATGAGGTGTCACTCAGACAGCTAGCACCACATACCTGCTTCTCAAAATTGGAAGCTGATATCAGACTCAGGAAGTGATGCAGGTAAACATTATATGATTAAACTAGTGTCCATTGTTCATGCTTGTGGCATGTTGAAATCTATTCATGAACCAAGTTTGGGCTGCTGAAACATCACTGATAACCAGTTAGATTACAAGTGATGCATTTTTTAAAGCTTTTGTTAGGTTTCCTAATTCCTCATAAAAAAGACGTTAGAGGAAACACAACTTCCATATTTGAAATTCTATGATTGTACTTTATTTCTTATTCTGGCTACCTTACTAGTTCCAAAGTTCCAATTACAATGATTTATGCTCTAAGGGACAGCTTTCACAATTAGCAACTCTTTAAAAGGCACAAGAGATACTAGGGAAATAGGTAGTTTATTTGACATATGGGTTTTATAGCTCCAAAGGTATTGCTGCACAGAAGGTTGATGTTGAAGAAGCAGCTTGTTACATTCAATCAATGAGCATGTAATGGCAATAATTTCACCTTTTGTGCCAGTGCCATGGAATTCTATGGAAAGAATTGCCTTCTCTTTTAGTCACATAAAAAATATACTAAAGTCCTTGAAAGGACATTTAAATAATAGTTTCATTACAGAATATGAAAACATCTGTTTTTGAAATGTTTTTCTTCCAATTATTTCATTTGATTTCAAACCATTTATTGAGATAGATGATATCTTATAACTTCAGTTCCAGGGATAATAATGGCAACCCACATTCTCTAGTGTGCATCTCCAATATGAAAGGCTTTCAGTGTCTTCCTAGCAATTACATCAGAGGCAGGTAGAACACTTTCTCTGATTTGCTGTTGAAGACACAAGGGCTTGGAGAACCTACTCACACAGCGAGCCCTAGATATTGTTCTATAGATATACCATCATCCCACCAGTGATTCTTTGACAGATATCAGAAACCCTTCTCAGCAATACTGCAGCACCTTCTTAGCTTGCAAAAGGCTATAAACTTAATCCCTAACACAATTAAAACAAAATAATACTTTAGATAATTTCAGATCTATTTAGGACTCATCTGAGAAAACATCATCAGTAACTCTAAACAAGGTTCTATCAATCAAATGCAAGATTAATCATTCCAAATATCAATATAAATTTGTAAAATTATCCTTGGGAAGCTTTCTTCTTGGTATCTAGCTATTGCTGCTTCAATAACAGTGTCCCATAAGTGTATCAGTAATACAGGAAAATGCTACCTTTTTAGCAAATTCCAAAGAGTTATTAATGACAAAGTCCAAAATTTAGCCTAACTACACTTACATAGGTTTAATATAAAATACTTGGCTTCATATTGGTTTAGTTTAATGTAGTTGGTGTCTGCTCTTTTGGAAGACAATAGTAACTCAGATAAGAGTCAGTCCACAGATGTATGTTTGGAATTCATAAAACAGTTACTAACCATGCCATATTAATTATTTGGTCAAAAATATTTCCCTTGTCACCTACGTGAGACAGTGTGAGATAGAATCCTTGAATTGTTACGAGGACCAAGAGTGCCTATAAGTGAAAACATTAAGCATTCTATAAATGCTACTAAGCACCAGTTCAACATACTTCCTGTCTTCACAGAATTTAAAATCGTTAAACAAATAAAATGCTACACTATTACTATGAATAATTATTGTTTCTAAAATATTATTATTATCAATAGTGATACTGATAATCTATAAAATATTCAGATCAATCTTGTCAGTTTTAAAAGTTAAATAAGAAACTATATAATAACAATCCACAAGATACAAGTTAATCTTTTCAAAGTACTACTTTAGGCCTTGATATCATACCTAAAATATTGTTTTTAGATCCAAAATGTGATATGTTGCTCTAAATCCTTGGATTAAATTCATTCTTTTTATTATATTCTTCACAAGTTGCAAGTAATAGATATTGAATATATATTTAATCTCTTGTCTATTGTTGGCTTGAAAAGGTTTTTTTCAACTGCTCCTGAAATGCGAAGGTGCTGAGTGAAGATTAATGGCAAAAATCTGTGGAAATATGGTGAGACCTAGGAGCTACAATTAAACCTTGCTCAGAAAATGTGGCGGTGCCTGAAACTAGATGTAGTATTAAAGCTATAACTGCACAAGTGTGTAGGATATAAATATAAAGTTGAATAGTTCAGAATGGCTGAGGATAGCTATATCTCCTCAATGCAAAAATCAGGTCCATAAAATAGAAATATTTAATCAAATGATCATCATGTTTCTGAGCATGAGTTAAGTTTTACCCTTGACCTAAACTCTTCCCACATAGTTGACCTTGAAATCAAGTGGTTAGGTGGGTTCTGTGCCTCTCCAGGTGTGCACAACCTCTGCATTTCTATTGTAGGGATTGCTATCAATTTCTGTAAGACAAATATGGCCTAAAAGTAGGTGAGGGAAAGGACAAGTGGAACAGTCATATCTCGGAACAATCATATCTCATTTGGTTGTGAAGAGCTATAGTTATTTATAGAACAAATCCATGTACTTTTGGATATAAGCATATATTTCACAAAATTCCCTATAAGTATCAAACACTCTTGTAAAATATATTTTGAAAAAAGCATGACAGACTTTCTTTTAGTCTTTACAATATACTCAAAGTAGGAAGGTTAGGAATCATTTTGCCTACAAGACCATGAAAGCCTCCAATAAGCTATCTCCCTCTCATGCAACACACTCTTGGGCACAAACACACAGACATATGAATGCACACACGCAGAGTCAGGTGCTATCATTTTCCTGGAATACTATTTTGTGGCCCAAGAGAGACCCCCTCTTTATCTTCAGTTCTCTGTGTTGCTCCTCCTGCTCTCTCTCTTATACTTTTATGTCTCATTGTGTCTCCTCCATTTGGAATTCTTCCTGAAAATGCATCTGACTTAATCTGACCTTGGATATTTATACGAAGTCTGATTTTCTGTTAGATGCCCTGAATTTCTTTTGACATTTTCTCTATCTTTAGTAATAATACATAAACACTTCTCTGCAACACACACACACATACACACACACACACACACACACACACACCACATAGTCTTAGAGACATACACATAAAAATGCACACCAACAGAAGTCACAGAATTTCAGACTCTGCCCTGTTTTTATGACATTAATGTACTCTTTGCTGTCTTAATCTAAAATTGACCCATTTGAAGTGCTGTCCAATTTTACAGCTCCCTTTAAGTAGCATCTTAAGTTTCATTACAGACCTAAAATAATTTGCATTGCCTCCCACTCTGAAATACAAGCTTTTTAAAAATGAAGTCCAACTATAAATAGAGCTACTCTGAAATTACATGTGGTACATAATTAAGTGGTACATATTTAAGCATTCAGCTGTGTCATAATTCTCGTGGACTTCACGCTGTAACACTGAAATTCAAAAACTACAGTACCTTTATTCTGGGCAGCATCAAAGCAGTGATGAAGGTAGCCATAGATACAGTTCATCAGAATGTGACATGAACAAGCAACATCTGGAAGCAAAGGCCCCAGTGCCAAATGAATTTTATTTAACTCTGAAGCACTAAGGCGTTAGTGCCTAAAATCTTGACTACATATTTGCCCCTCTGATGAATAGGTGCTGGCCTTTCCTCCAGCTGCCAGAGATGCTTACGCACCTGTTGATAAACATCAGAAAAATGTGCAGCTCCTGGGAAGTAGAGCTCCCCTCTGGACAGTAAATCTATTGGTATGCACGTGGGTGTTTCCATGCTTGGCAAGCTTGAAGGCGAGGACAACAGAAGAGTAAGTAACAGATAGAAGGAAAAGATGTCTCTTACCTGCTACAGAACCTGAAGCTCCCCTTCTCGCAAAGTGCCAGCCACAGTTGCTTCAGTAGACTGCCAGTGTGGTATCATCAATATTTAACAGGGGTAGGGGCCTGGCAGGAGGGGGTGATGAGGGAGGGAACCTAGAGGAGTCATCTTTGCCAGAAGAGGCCAAAGAGTATCTCGTTTCCTTCTCCAATGACTGATTGCTTCAGAGCACCGGAACTGCATGGCAAGGTCTCAAGAAACCACCTCTGAGCAAGGCCAGTGCTGCGACAAGAAAGCAGGGAAAATGGGGTGAGGAATGAAGGAAGAAATGGGAAGAAGAGAAGAGCAAAGCATGGACATGGGATAAAATAGAGCACATAAATGAAGACAAAGAAGGGGATGGGTGATAAAATGAAAATAAAAAAGTAAAACAGAAAAAGAATTGCTCAGACACGAGCATGAGGAAGTAGCTGTTCCATGGTTTGGAGAACAATTTTTCCACTTTCCTAAACAGACAAAAGTAACACAGTGAATGGTCATTCACTGTACAAACAGTGCCAAGTGCTACAGCTTCATGGGATGCTCTGGTCAAGAAGCAGAGAAATAGTCTTTTACCACTGAAAAAGACAATGTAGAGCTTACTTAGTGCAACCTCTCATTAAATGACAGAATTCTTTACACCTTTTCACATAAGTAACACTTCATTCTCTTCTTGCGTGTCTCTTAAAACACTGTCAGGCACTTAGAAGATTGTGTTGATTTCAGATAATGCTGAGATCTAGAAATTTCATCTTTCTTTGTAACTGAAAACTGTTTTCTCAGAGCTTCTTTACAATAGTTCTATTTATGCAGAGACACAGAGAGAGATTGGAAAAGAAACAGACAGAAAGGGAAAGTATATTAGAACATCATATGATCATATGATAAATCATCATATGATATCATCATATGATAACTAGGATGTATAAATATGAAGTAAAGATAAATTTTAAAGGGTTGGACATATTACCACACAAAAAGGGAAAAACCAAAAGTGAAAGAAGTGTATAAAAAAACTACCGCTGAAAGAAAAGATAAACTGGGAAGAATGTCATCTAATATTGCTATATAACTAATTTTATTCTAATATTTGCTGATGGTATTTTGTTCCTTTAAATCTTCTCCAAAATGGAACTCTATTGTTCTGGGGAATAACAGCAGAAGTTTAATTGTCCTTTTTGTGTTACAATTCTGAAAGTGTTATTTTTCTCTGATTTTCCAAATGTAATCATAATTTCCACAGTCCAGCTTTTGATTTAAGAGTGATGAAGTTAAATTTGTGATTCTTCTGTCTAACATGGTCATTACACGGTTGGAGATACCATAATTGCTTTTTTTGTTTTTCAAGTGTTAGTGATTTCTGTACTATAAATAAATTGGACATTCCCTAGTTATTCATAAACAGCTTCCCTATGAGGTCCAAAAGTGTAATGGTTTTGGCTTGATACATATTTATATGTTGCCAGCATCTGAAACTTATTAAAAAGAGAAATTTTTATCTACCATTAATATGGCCTGCCACATGTTCCTGAATGTCCAAATAATTTCAAAATGCCTTGATAATATTTTCCTACAGCAGAAAAAATTTTATAGAAACAGTATTAATGTTTATTTCCTAGACAGTCATTCTTGTGAGCACAGATTATTGCTGTGGAGGATATATCTTCATAAACAATATATTAAAATTAAAAGTTTTGTGACAACTATAGCTATGTTAAAGACATTATTTTCCACTTGTAGGATTTT
The DNA here is from genome assembly GCA_004027295.1 of Dolichotis patagonum. Classification (NCBI taxonomy): domain Eukaryota; kingdom Metazoa; phylum Chordata; class Mammalia; order Rodentia; family Caviidae; genus Dolichotis; species Dolichotis patagonum. Next base: position 41,340 of record PVJX010008713.1, read on the forward strand.
TTTTTAAATTTCAGCTTTCCCGTATGTTTTTTAAGTCTTTGATCTAAAAAAAATTTGAGATATCGGTTTTATCAACCAAAGCTACATGTTCAAAATTATTATTCAAAATAAGAATGTTCAAATATGTTCTTCATATGTTGCATAAAATCTGATCTAATCAGTTTGGACAGTCACTATAAAAATTCCACAAAAAGCTACATTTGAACATATCATTTGATTTTTATCTTTGCATTATAAAGTGTTTCCTGTTATTTTTTACACTAAAAATTTTTCATCATCAGTTTTTTAGAGTTCATCATGTAAAAAGTGGCATCTTAGAGAAATCAGAAACTTTCTTTCTTCTCCAAAGTTAGGAAGACAGAGTTGAAATCCAGGAGTGCACAAATTTTTCACCAAATTAAAATAGATAACATTGCTATTTTCGTTCTCGTTTCAAAAGATATAACTGACATAAATGCTGATAATAACTGGCTACCATCATCAGATAAAGTTATGGTCTTTGGAAAAATGTTGTGGTCATTTTTCACACAGTTTTTATGATTTTATCTATATTATCTGCCAAAGAGTATCAAGTTACCAATATTCTCCACTACTGACAATTACTATTTTTTACCTGACCTGAGAGCAAGAACAGTCATATTCTCCCACCCAGAGCCTCACTCTGTTTTGCCTCTTTGTACATTTATATTTCTTATATTCCAGTTTTGTAAATTATTTAAGAAATTGAAGATGATTACTAAAAGAATTATATTTAAATGACTATCCAGGTAAATTTGTCTTCTCATGTATTTTTTTCCTGATTTGAAGACCAGGCCTCTTTCTCCTTTCTCTCAGTTTTCTGTTTGTAATACTTTCCCCAAATTTGACAAAAAATTTTCTACTGTCTTAGCTGTATAACCTTTATTTTCTTGACCTGTGATGTAATGCAACCACTTAATCTTCTGGTTTTTCTCATCTTCAAATGAGACTTTCTAGGATCATACATTAAGCTACGTGTTAGTTAGCACTCTATCACTACAATGAAACAGGGTAGCCAAGACAGGGACCTTTATAAAAAGTAGTTTATTCAGGCTCTAGTTTTGGATTGGAGGTTCAAAGTTCAAGGTCAGATGAAGAAGAATTTGGTTAGTCTTGTTCTGGGAGAGTTATGGAGTCAATGGTCACATTTCAATCAGGATCGGAGAAAAAAAGGATGGGAAGGTAGCTTTGACCCTTTTACAATGACAGCTTTCTAAGAACTACTAAAGGGATTTCACAATGCATACTTCATATTCCAAATTACCTAAGGACATCCCAAGAGGCCCCACCTCCCAAAGATTCCACCACTTCCCAATACCATTACCCTGGGCACCAAGATATTCACAACAAAGGACCCTTAGGAGACTCTGCAACCATAACAGCTAGGATATTCAAGGTTCCTTCTAGAGATCACACCAGGTTACATATTAATGTCCATTCTAGATCTATAATTACTAAATCATCTTTTTAAAAGAAGACTCAGATTACAAGTTATAAATCTGAAAAATATATTCTGCAGGGTCAGAGACGAGTTAGGAAATAAGAAAAAGAGATAAGAGATAACTAATTATTCCTCATAGAGAAATTTGGTTCATCTGTATTCATAATGTTGCCAACTTTCTGAAGGAGATCGGTAAATCAGGCTTTTAGGAAAGCATGTCACAATGTTTATATTCTTAAAACAAAACAATAATTGCCATAGAAAAGCAATGTAGTAACACCAAGAATATTTTAATAAGAAATAATCTAATGAAAGATAGTTAACTATGTTTAGAAATATAGATGTACCCTAAAATCAGTATCTTTTAGGTAGGAGTTAATAGGCCCAAGGCTTTTAGGAAAGAAAGTTATTTAGCTCACTTTCTATACTAGGTATTTTTCCAAGAGCAAATAAGGCAATATGAAATAAGATATATTTTCAACACATGATTGTTATCAATAAGAAAGATGAGACACTATCCAAATACTAAGTAAGCTATTAGGAGTAATAAAATCAATGCTGGTAAATGAAAGAAGACACAGACTGCTTTAGGTGCCTTAACACTTATCAAAGCACATGTATGTATCACTGGAACTAGAATTTGGAGTAAAGGTTAATCAGAGAAATGATGTGCATTGCTATCATTACATACTGCTTTGTGCAAATTGAAAACATGGAGCTCTACGTCCAAGGCATTGAGAAGAATTTCGGATTTCATTTTGCCTTGGTAAACATGAGACACATGATGACATTAAGAGGTCTTTAGAATTTATATAATTCTTGTGTTTGTAGCATACTGAATGAAATATTTATCTTATGCCTGCAAGAGTAATAAAGCACCTTGAGCTACTGAATGTTGTAGCTTGGCATAACTGATGCCATCTTGAGCTCTGCATTTAACTAGTGCCCTGTATTTGACCCAGGAAAATGGAAAATTACTCAGAGTACAAGTCCCATGAGAAAAGCAGAATGAGCTGTACCCACAAGAGAAAAATTAACCTGCTCAACAAAAGAGGCAGGATACAGGTGTCAACTAAAAATTAATGTAAGATTCTAGCTAAATTGCTTCCAACAGGATGTCTTTTTGTGATTCTCTGTTTAAAAGCTTTGTAATTTGTAGCCAAGTCAGGGCTATTTGGTGAGACTCTGAAACGGGTCCACACGAATGGTCGCTGAGCTCAGCTAACTAACCACAAATCTTTCTTTTCGATGAAATCAGAGACAGAGACACATAATATAATTGATTTTCATTTTGTTCCTTTTCTCTCCTGTCCTTTCTTCTTTTTGCCATCCTATTTGTTTTTTCCTTTTGAACAATTTCAACCCATTTCACAATATCTATTCTACATTTTAGACCTTATTTACTCTTTCAATTTCTCATATCAGGGATACAAATGATGTTGACATATATGAGTCTTGTTTATTTCACTTATGAGTGTGGTTTCAAGTTGCATCTATTTATAAAAGATTCAAGTTTATCTTTCTTTATGGCTGAGCAGTACTCCCTTGTGTAAAAATGCCACATCTATTTTATTCATTCCTTGATTGATGGGCATTTTGTTGTTTCCAAGATTTAGCTGTTACAAGTTGTTCTGCTATCAACATGGGTGCACATATATTGCTGTGGTATGATGTTTTTAATTTTTCTGGGAAAATACCCAGAAGGGCAATATCTGAGTCAATGGGACCTCTAATTCTAGCTTTCTGAGGAATCTCCATAGTGATTTACAGAGTTGCATCAGTATACACTCCCACCAACAGTGGAGAAGTATTCTTTTCTCCCCACATCTCCTCCAGCATTTGTTATTGATTGATTTCTTGGTGATAGCCATTTTTGTGGGTGATATGGAATCTCAGTGTTGTTTTAATCTGCATCTCTCTAGTGATGAATGATATTGAACACTTTCATATATTTGACATTTGTATTTCTCTATCTGAGAAGTCTGTATTTGCGGATGCCCCTTTTTAGATTTGGTCTTTGAATTTTGAGGGTCTGATTTCTTTTCATTTCTTTATATATTCTAGATATAAGTCTTTTGTCTGAGGGACAATTGGGACATTTTTCCCACTCTGTGGGTTGTCTTTTCATTCTATTTGTTATTTCTTTTGATGTGCAAAAGTTTTTTTTTTTAATTTAAGGAGATCTCCGTTGTTTACTCTTTGAAGAAGTTGCTCTGCAGTCTGAGTTTTATTCATGAACTCTTTGCCTACCCCTATGTCTTCATCTGCTTTCTCTTCCAGTAGATTTAGCTTTTCTGTTTTAATATTTAGATTTGTTATCTATTTTGACTTTAGTGCATGATGATAGACATGTGTCTAGTTTTAGTCTTCAGCAGACAGCCAGGTTTTACAGTTCTATTTATTAAAGAGGCTACCTTTCTTCCAGTGAACATGTTTGGCTCCTTTTTCAAGCATAAGGTGGCTAAGTATGTTTGTAGTTGTGTCTGTATCTTCTAATATGTGCAATTACAATCAAAATAACACTACCATATGTCACAGAACTATAGAAAGCACTCCTAAAGTTCATTTGGAATGAGAAGAGACCTAGAATAACAAAGGCAATCCTGATAAAAATGGCAGTAGGCCCTGACTTGAAATTATGCTACAAAGCTATTGTAACAAAATCAGCATGGTACTAGCAAAGAAAAGAGACTTAAGATGCCCATTTATAAAAGACTACCTCTCATTCATGAAGACTCTACCTTTATAGTTTAATCATCCTTCAAAAGCCCACTTTGCAAATAACACCTCCTTGGAAGTTAGGATGTTATAATATAAATTGGGCGGGATACAAGCATTCAGGTGATGTTAGAGATGTTAAGGAAATGGATATATCAAATGTTTTCAAAATCCTGCTTAGTCAAATTGGTTGGTCCTTTTTTATTCACTTCTGGTTGTTGCTACCTGATATCTAACAGACTTGACATGAGAAATATTTTGTTTGAAAGTGAATTTCCTCTTTGCTTCTGGGTGTAACTAAGGTACTCTGGATCCTGTGCTAAGAATTGCACCTGAAAAGGCTTTGCTCACATAGTACCCATCAGTGAGCCAGCAGGAGAATAGGGAGAAAGAAGACCTTTGGATGCATCAGGTACCTTGGGTCAGATGTACCTGAAGTGGACCTCATGAAGTTATATCTTTTTTTTTCTTAGCCCAAAGGAGAAAGACTTGCATCCAGCAAACAAAAATATTGTATTTTTAAAACTTTATGGATGAACATCAACTGAGAATCTGATTGTAAACCTAGCTTAAAAACATGATTGATATAAAATCTACAGCTAAACATTTACAGCCATGAAAAATGTGCATGCATATTTACTAATGTATAGGGCAAGCTACACAGCAACATGTAAATAATATTTTTGAAGGAAGTATACATAAAATTTGGATATATAAACATAGGTGATATTGGAAGTATGATAATCAAAATGTTTGGTAATTAATTCTTTAGCAATAAAGGTATTTTTCTTTTGTGATTTTCTGTGTTTTCACACTGTTTTTGTTATTGTGTTGAAGATTTTATATTAAACTGCTGTTATGGATTAAAAACTGGTGGTCAACTTAATGCCAGTGGAATTAAATCAGTGTGATGCTGAGCGTAGGTGTTCCACCTGAGGAAAGCTGCTGTGGAGAAGGAGAAGTGGAGAAGGAGAAGTGATGCATTGTGGGTTTCTCTAAGTGTTTGAGCCATTGGTTCTTCTGGAGATGCTCATCATGACTAGCATCCCCAGAGTGAGTTCCACCATTGTCATCGGAGGAGTTCGGGACCTTGTCGGTGACAGTGGCTGTGGTTCACTTTGGGGGAGCTCTGATCCTTACATCAAACATCACTTCCTGGCTATGGAGGAGGAGACATGCCCTGTTTAATCTCCAGGACAAATTCATCACCTTGGCTTCCTGGCATGTACTCGGTTGTGCTTAACATTGGAGGAGCTTAGGACTTCCTTGTCACTGAAGATGGCTGTGGTGCTTTTCAGGGCAGCCCTGATTTTTTGTTTTGAGTGTGACTTTTTGGCTCCAGCGTAGAACCCTCAACCCACCAGCACAGATCCTTCACCCTGCTGGCATAGACTTTCTAGCTTCCACCACTGACCTTTGGGCCTTCCCAGCATGGATCCATAAAACAGACTGGTGTGAGTGCTTCTTGTGAGCTCTAGACCTCCAGTTGAATTTGTGGGAGGTGTTGTCATGGGTTCTAGGTTTTCATCTGGGCTCATGTAGGACATTGCTGTGGGATTCAGGCCCTTGGCTGAATATTCTGTCTTTAGTGTTGTGGACAGATTTCCTGTACTTTCTTGTGTTAACTCTGGGTGGCCATCATAAGATAATGTTATAAATTCTGTGTCTTGATTCTAATTGTTCTCTGCACTACCCCTGACTATGACAACTACGATATACACAAATAATTTAATAGCATTAAGCAATATAAGATGAATCATACAAATATCTCCAGTTTGCTTACCAAAAGGTGGTCATCTCACAATTTTAATATTATAATTTCATATGCATTTTTAATGTTAAAATGTAAAAATTAAAAATAAAATGGAAACAACATACTTACCTTTATTGAGTGAGGAGAGTGCTTCTAAAATCAATTTGAGGAAAAAATAAAATTACAGTCTTTTCAATTCAGTGTCCTTTGTTAATAAGCATTATAATAAAATGAAAATATGAATATACATTATCTTCTAAATGTTCCTTTCTCAAATTCACCATCCAGCACATTTCATAGATCTCTCTGGCTTTTCTTATTTGAGAACACCAGATGGATGCGGAAGCACACAGTGTGCTAGAAACATTTGCTCCTCCTACTCAAGATTTGTACCAACAGATTCTCCTCCATAATTTCACTTAAAATGTATCATAGCCAAAACCATTATGGAATTAACTCAAGACCCACAAATCTAATGGTTGAAACAATGGAAATTAAACTTCTGAAAAATATAGATTGTCAAGATGCTAATTTTGGTTAATTTGTACTTTTCTTGTATTTTCTATGCTTAAGAATCAAAGGATTCTGTCATTACTTTACAAAACTTTGGCCTGGAAACAAGGCTGTATTAGTGAAATTCTTACTGCAGTGCTCTTACTAGTGTGCACAGTTGGTGCACAGCTCACACTGCACCCCAGATTTCATCCTAAACTATGTTTTTCTGCAATTGTTATTGAAATTTTATTTGACTTTTATGACACATAATTTTACATTTTTAATTCAAAATTATAAGTTAGTAAGGAGTTGCTTTTTATTTCATTTGTTTGTAAAGGATGCATGGTTCTTTGAAACTAAGCTTACAAGGAATCTTGTATTTATCTTCTTCTTCCAGGGAACCATATAATGGAAATTGCAGGCCAAATTCTTACTTAGAGTTGTTACAAAATATTTTTAGCATATTGTCCTTCTGTATTGAAAACAAAAACATTGACAATGATGACTCTTGTCTACAAATGGAAATAATAATTTAAAAAGTGGAACCATCATTATGTTTTCACTGTAAATGCTGCCCGAGTGATTTCTAAGGTTTCTTATGAAACATTAACACTTTTTGCATATCTGGAATTATTCTCAACATGATTTTGTAACCCATGGAGCCTTAATGTATAGTGTGAGTTACCTGTGAGACATCAGGAGAGAAGCCTATGGCAATGTAATCTTTACAGATATTATTCAGTAACTCAAACATTTTGGTATCCCCTTCAGGAAGAAGGAGGTTTTTTTAAAAAACAGCTTATGGTTGGTGAATTCTCAGAAGCCCTAGCCCAAAGAAGAAGATGCTAAAAAGAGATATCAAACCCAGCTTTCCTGTAAAATACCTGTAGCTAATTATGGAACTCACAATTGTACCATTAGGGCTTCCCAAGTGTTTGCAGGCAGAACTGGCATTACTGGGCAGCCATTCATTCAAGTAAGAATGGCTGCATTGCAGCAGCTGTATATGCCAATGCATTGGACACATAGCAAGAATGGTTACATATGGAGTCCTCTGTAGATATATGGAATGATTTCTGCCCTACCACAAGCAAACTTCTGGATAGTTTCAGGAAAAATTGTGATATATGTGAAATTCAGCATGGACAATCTCTTCAGAATTTCTACTTGAGGTCCTCAAAACCTAAAATGCTTGAGTTATTACCCAGGGTAAAATTTAACTATTAATTATTAGCTCAGTTAGACTTTTAAATACATTATACCTGTTCAGTGGGTCTCAAATCTCTCTTGCCACTCTTAAGCTTTTGATCAATGATAATGTAGTGAACCAACCTTTGATTTTTTTTTCAAAAAGCCATTTTTAGTGCTTCTATGCATGTATTTTCTCAGGTTATTTCACCATTGTTACCTAACAGTAAGATTCTAATAAAAATAACTCTAGATAATCAAGAAATAGAAAATAGTGTGAAAGATACTATGAAAGTCTGTCTCAAAAAATAAATGTAAGAATACCAGCAGCCATCCAAGAACCCCCAGTGAGGCCTGTGGGGGCTGGGAGACCATTCCTAGTGATCCACCCATACCCAGGAGCCATCTCTGAAGCCCACAAGGACCAGGAGTCAGCCCTCAGTGACCCTTAGTCACCTGGGTATCTTCAATGAGACCGGCAAGGACTGGAAGGCCACATCCAGCAACTCACAATCACCCAGAAACCTTTGATAAGGCCCACAGAGACTGGAAGTCCATCCCCAGTGACCCACCTACACTCAGGGACCATCTCTAACGCCCATGGGGACTGGTAATCCATGCTCAGGGACCCATTGACAGATGGGCTGCCAGCACAGGAAACAATTACAACTTGACATCTGAATGATTTTGAGGAACATAGGAAAATTCTAAAATGAAAGAACAAAAAGCAGTCTCAAACAGTCAGCCCATCCACATGGAGTAAAGGAGACATGGACATAGATGAAAATAGAAATTACACACCTGCAATTTCTGAAATTACAGCAATGAAAGTAAAGAAACAACTACAAGAAGCTGTAAAGGAAATCAGATGAGAAATAATCTCCCAGGTAACAACAGAAATGAGAAACATAATGAAAGAATTCGTGAGTATATGTAGAGAAGAAAGAAAACATAGATAAAAAAGAAATAGAGGAGCATAGAAAAATGGTGGAAACTTTGAATGAACAATACATAAAAAAATTAGAATACATGAAACAGACTCAAGGAGATAGACGGGAATCAAAAGTTCCATTGAAAGTGACGAAACCAAATAAATGAAATTGCAGACTGTCAGTCCTTGAAGACAGGATTGTAACTAGTGATCATGAAAGGAGATGCCTCTTAAAAATACCAAGGAATCAGGAAATAAAAATTCAGGTGCAAGATGATGCAAAGAGAAACAATATAAAGTTGATAGGTGTATATGAAAAAGGAGACAACACAAATGACATCAGAATCATGGCAGACTTTGCAACAAAAAAAAAAATCAAGTCAAGAAGAGCATGGAATGAAGTATTTCAATAAAGAAAACAACCTCCAACCCAGACTAATGTACCCTGCAAAACTACCTTTCAAAATGACTGAAAAAATAAGATGCTTCCATGACAAAGTAAAACTGAAGAAATTCATGACCACCAAACCAACCCTATAAAGAGTACTGCAAGACATTCTAGAAAGAGAAAAAAAATTAACCACAATTGCAAGAACAACAACAGAAAGAACAAACAAGCAGGACAAGCAATTAAACAAAGGGGAAAACTAGGGAACCAACAGCAGAAATATAACATGACAAACATAAGCAAATACATATGAGTTGTAAATGGCCTCAGTTCACCAATCCAAAAAAAAAAAAAAACAGACTAGAAAAGTGGACCAAGAAAAAAAATCCAACAATATGCTGTATACAAGAAACTCATTTAACTCATAAGGAAATTCATAGATGAAAGTTAAAGGATGAAAAATAATACTCCATGCATCAGGAACCCAGAAAAAAAAAGCAGGGATAGCTACTCTGTTTGCACACATTGTGAAATTCAAACCAGAAATGATCAAAAGAGATAAAGAAGGTCACTACATGCATGTTAGGGAAAAACTTTAAGAGGAAGAGATAACAAACATAAATTTATATGTACCAAATATGGGAACACCCAACTATGTAAGACAAATATTAATAGACATGAAAAATCAAATAAACAATAATATAATTATAATGGATGACATTAACACCACATTGTCACAAAGAGACAGATAAACTAGACAAAAAATCAGCAAAGAAAAGAACTGAATCAAACTTATGAACAAATGGACTTAGTAGACATTATAGAGTATGGCACCAAAAAATATCAAAATATGCATTTTTAGCTTCACATGAGACATTCTCTAACATAGACCATTTACTAACTTTTAGAGCATTCTTAAATAAATGCAAAGGAATTGAAATTATCTCATGCATATTATCTGACTATAGTACACTGAAATTGGAATTTAATGACAAAAGAAACCATTAAGGCTCCATAAACACATGGAAATTAAATATCACCCTACTGAACAACCCATGAGTCATAGAGGAAATTAAACAATATATACAACCAAATGAAAATTCAAATAAAACTTATCAGAATCTGTGGGACACAATGAAAGCAATCCTCAGAGGGAAATTTATAGCAGTGAATTTTCATATCGGGAAAACAGAATGAACAGAAATAAGCTAATGCTGCTTCTGAAACTTCTAGAAAAAGAAGAATTCAAGCCCAAAGCCCAAAGAAGAAAAGAAATTATAAAGATCAGAGCAGAAAGTAATGCAATAGAGACTAAGAAAACAATATGAAGAATTTATGAATCTTATGTTGATTCTTTGAAAGAATAAATAAAATTCATAAGCCCCTATCCAACCTTATCAAAAAAAAACCACAAATTCATGCAATAAGAAATGAAAAGGGTGAAATTACTACAAATCCTGTAGAAATACAGAAGATAATCAATATCTATTTTTAAAACCTTTACTCTCATAGGATTAAAATTACAGAACAAATGGACAGATTCCTAGAAATAGATGAACTACCAAAGCTGGATCAAGAAGATATAAAACTTCTGAATAACCCAATATCAGTTAATAAAATTGAAAATACAATTAAAAACTTACCAACAAAGAAAAGCCCAGGTCATGATGGATTCATAGCTCAATTATAGAAGAAATTTAGAGATGATTTAATACCAACACTTCTCAAACTGTTTAATGAAATTGAAAGGGAAGCCATTCTCCCAGTAATTCTGGGAGGCAAATATTACCTTCATACCAAAACTAGAGAAAGACCCAACCAAAAAACAATACTACAGGTCAATATATCTAATGAACATAGATGAAAAATCCTCAGTAAATTGCTATCAAACAGAATTCAGCAAATCATCAAAAAGATTATATACATGACCAAGTGGGAGTCATCCCAGGAATGCAGGAATGGTTCAACATATGCAATTCAATAAATTTAATATACCATATTAACAGAGCAAAAGACAAAAAACACATGATCATTTCAATAGATGCAGGAAAAGCTTTTGATAAAGTCAAACATTCATTCTTAGTAAAAACCATAGAGAAAATTCAAATATATGATCTTTACTTCAAACTGATAAAAGCCATCTATGACAAACCAACAGTCACCCTCTTACTGAATGGTCAAAAACTGAAAACTTTCACTCTAAAATCAGAAACAAAAGAAGGTTGTCCACTATAAACACTACTATTCAATATATTTCTGGAAATGTTAGCCAGAGCAATTAGACAAGAAAAAGAAATAAAAAGAACAAAGGTAGGAAAGGAAGAAGTTAAATTATTATTCACAAATAATATAATACTTTACATAGAAAACAAGAAGAACTCCACCAACAGATTTCTAGTGTTAATAAGCAAATTCAGCAGTATAGCTGGGTAATAGTACTCTAAAGTCAATAGCATTGTTGTACAAAATGACAAAGTCTCAGAGACAAAAATTAGGGAAAGAACATACTTTGCAACACTAACAAAAAAAAATGAAATACCTAAGAATCAATCTAAGAAGAGAAGTAAAAGTTTTATACATTGAAAATTACAGTACTCTGAAAAAAGAAATTGAAGAAGAATTCAGAAAATGGAAAGATATCTTTTGCTCATGGACAGGAAGAACCAACATTGTGAAAATGGCCATACTCCCAAAACTTTTATTCAGACATAATGCAATCCCTATCAAAATATCATTAGCATACCACACAGATCTGGAGAAAACATTCCAAAAATTCATATGGAATCATAAAAGACATAGAATAGTAAAGGCAATCTGGGGTAACAAAGGTGTAGGAGGTATCACAATCCCAGATCTGAAATTATACTACAAAGCTGCTATAATAAAATCAGCATGGTACTGGCAAAACAAACAGACCTGAAGATCAATAGAACAGAACAGAGGATACAGACACAACTACAAACACACTCAGCCACCTTATCTTTGACAAAGGGGCCAAACACGTTCACTGGAAGAAAGACAGCATCCTTAATAAATGGTACTGGAAAAACTAATTTTCTACGTATCAAAGACTTAAAATAGACCCATGTCTATCACCATGCACTAAAGTCAAAATGAATCACAAAGATCTAAATAGTAAGACAGAAATGCTAGAGCTATTGAAAAACAAATTATGTGGAAATCTCAAGAACACAGGGATAGTTCATGAACAAAACCAAAATTGTACAGTAAGTACTTAAAAGAATCAACAACTAGGATCTCATCTTATTAAAGTGTTTTTGCACATTGAAAGAAATCACCAACAGAATGGAAAAAAAACCCACAGGTTGGGAACAGATTTTTGCAAGCTGCCCCTAACACAAAGGACTTTTACCCAGAATGTATAAAGAATTAAAGAAAATCAGGCCACTCAAATTTAAAAACCCAACCCAAAAATAGCATCTGAGATGAACACAGAATTCTCTGATGAAGAAATACAAATGAAAAATAAATATATGGAAAAAAAAGTTTAATATCACTGATCATTCAAGAAATGCAAATTAAAACAACTCTGAGATATCATCACACTCCAGAAAGAATGGCTAACTTCAAGAAATTAACAAATAACAAACGCTGGTGGAACTGTAAGATCCAAAAGTTACAAATCCTACTATCAGTGGGAGTATTGACTTGTACAAACATTATGGAAATCTGTACAAAAATTCCTCAAAATCTAGAATTAAAATTTCCACTCAACCCAGTTGTTCCCTTTTGGATATTTTTTCCAGAAGAATTAAAAACATCATACCACAGCTATATGTGCACCCAGGTTTGTAGCAGCGCAATTTGTAATAGCTAAATATTGGAAACAATCCAAATGCCCATCAACTGAAGAATGGATAAAAAAGCTGTGGTATGTTTATATAATGACATACTACATAGCCATCATGAATAATAAACATGAGGCTTTTTTAGGTAAATGGATGCAACTAGAAACCATACTCATAAGTGAAATAAATCAGACTTGCATGTGTAAACACCATGTTGTCTCACTAGGATAAAAAACTGGAAGAGTAAATAAGATCCAAAAGTTACAATAGATATAATAAAAAGGAAAAACTGCTCAAAGGGAAATTACAAAATTGATTTTGCATGCCTGTATCTTATAACCTGAGCAATTACTTTAAGGATGACAGTATGTAATAAAACAACCATTGTTAAATTCCTATCATCTTGTTTTGAAATTCTATATTGCCATTTTTTGTTGCTGTTGTTGTCATCATGTTACTTTTGTTGTTGTTGTTTAATTGTTTGCTTCTTGATTTTCCTGGGTTTTTTTTCTCCTTAAAAATAAAAAAGTAAATGTAATATTACCCTACAAATTATGACAATTTACCATTATATAGACATACATATGATATTCTAGGTAGTTTTTATTGTATTGCATATTAAGACTGAATCGTAATACTTCTGGAGCAGGAAAGAACTTTCAGGGATAATGTGGCCCAAATATTCTACTTTCTAGAAGCAGAAACTGAGTCTTAGAGAAGCCATTGATTGACCCACAGTCACACAACTAGTTAGCAACAGAATATGGTCTACAAATCATGAAGCTTGACTTCTACACAGAGAGCTGGTGGGTAGGTTCTGCCCTGACTGCAAGCACAATGCTCCTGGATCATTGAGATCATTTTAAGAACTATTACTTTAAATTGTTAAGCCTCTTTCTTCTGAAGCACCTTTAAAATAGTTTCAGGAGTAGAGCCTAATGGACTTTCAGAATTCAAGGAGTTTCCCACCGTGCTCCTTTTGGGCCTCAAGGGACATTTACTAGCAATGATTATCTAGTTCACTGTGTTCAAAGCAGCATAAAACACCATATATTCTGAAAATAAGAATATCAACCTACGAATGAATGCTTCTGAAAGAAACTCTAAAATATAAACAGATGGTCTGTGTATCTTAGAAACACAAATAATGGTAGCTGTTTTCTTTGTGGAATTATTTAAAAAGCAATCTAACATTACTCTATCTTTTCTTTTCTTTTTAAAAATGTATCTAAATTGATGAGGCAAATAATACTGCATAAATTTAAATATTTCTAGATTTAAATAAAACATCTGATATTCTTTTGCTATATAATTATAGAGAAGAATAAGAAAAATAATAATACATGGACTATATGTTCTAAGATTGCCAGTGGATACCTGGAAACAGAACTCATCCCAAATTTTCTCCACATTGTGTTCTTTCTTACTTTTACACACTATGATTAAGTTTAATTAACAAACTGAGAACAGTATATTAGCAACAATAATTAAATAATCAAATGGAACAATTAAAGCAATATACTGTACTGTAACAAAAGTTTATGGACATGGTATCTGTCTCTCTTTGTCTTCCTTTCTCAAACTATCTCTCTGTCCCTTTCTCAAACTATCTTAGACTAAACTCATCATTCTTCACCTCTATTTCAGGTGATGATGTGAAGTAAAGATAACAATGTAAGTATTGCAATGTAGCATTATTTGAACATAAACACATATACTTTGAGAGTCAATCAGTTATCAGTGAAAGTAACTGAATGTCTCACAGGTAAGTAGTTTATACAAAATGGATACACTGCATAAAAGGAAGAGTTGATAGCCACACTAAGCAAGACTGAGCTGGATGGTGTGAAATTTCATCCCATTACTCAGAACAGCATCAAATTTAAAGCTTAAAAATTGTTTATTTCTGCCTGATGTGGTAGCACACTCCTGTAATCCCAGGATTTGGAAGGCTGAGGCAGGCAGATTGTGGTAAGTTCGAGACCAGCCTGGGCTACAAAGTGATCCCAAGGACAGCCTGAACTTCATAGCAAGACCCTGTCTCAAAAAGACAAAAAAAAAATTGTTTATTTCTGGTATTTCCTGCTTAATATTTTTGTGCCATGGTTGAGTACAGGTAACTGAAACCGTGAAAAGCAAAGTGACTGAAAAAGAAGGTAACTGCAGCAATATATAGATGAGCAGCTCTTTGACCAATGATACCAAAGGAAATAGATTTATATCACCTAAGGAAGTTGCCCATGTCTAGCAAGGTTCACTTCATGGTTTTGGCTTGAAAACACAGAGATGATTGTCAGATATTATAATTATTTTTCTCTCTCATTCCAAATAGAAGCCTAACATAGCTTACAGTGTTATAATATTAACACATGAATGTATTATTTAGAATAAAAAACAATTGAAACAAACTGAGAAATGTTTAAACTAGTTATGAGGTCAGTACTCCAAGTACATGCCATAAATACCATTCATCCTTCACAGAGAAATGGAACTTTAACCTCTTCTCTGAAGATTTACTGCTTACAGGAGGATTTTAGATTATAATATAAGGACTCAGTTTTTAATTTTGAAATGGGTATAATAGTCTTTACCTATCAGAGTGAACACTAAATGAGATAAAGCTTCAGGGATCTTTAACACAGTTAAAGGTGCACACGAAGAGTTCAAATTAATGTTTGCTGAATCAACAGCAAATTTATAACATTTATCAAGTGACATTTGTTTTAATTCTACTTTTCTAGATCATGAGTCTCTGATGCCCATTTTACTGCTTGACATATGGAAGATACCCCATAACTGTGCACAGAATGAAAGATAACTAAAAGTTTCATAATAGTTTTAGGGATAGCCAGTTGAAAAAATGACAGACCAACATCTATCCATGTTTAGACACATTTTGAATGTGAGCTTAACAGACAAAACCAAAATAGAATCAGAAAACTTTTAAGTCCCTGTTTTTAGAAATTAAAAAATAAATGTGAGAAATCTAGCTTGAGGGTAATTTAGATGGAAAATTCCAGGGTTTATGTAGACATAGATCCAATAATGTTAAAATCTTAAAAATAAACCAATAATGTTAAACTCTTAAAAATATACTGACTTATTATTAAGTGTAGGAGTACTGAGTTATATGTATTAGGTCATTCAATTGTTGCTATATAGTGATGTCAACAGTTTGAAGATTATAAAAGAGTGGTTTAGAAGGGCAATGGCATTTTTAATGACCATAGCTAATATGTAGCTGGACTATCTTTCTGATTTTAATCTGACATCCACTGGTTTGACAATGCATGACACTGACTTTGGAGCATGATCTGTTAGATCAAGATGGGAAAGTCTTATTGAAAAGTACTCATGTTTTTAAAAATTCTGATATCCTGAAGGATTCTAGAGAAAAGATTGATATAGTGAGACAAAGTTGATGGGACAAAGAAATTCAGCACTTAGAAGAGAAAATTTAAAATTGAACAACTGTGGCTGTCATCAAATACTGACAGTCTATCTATCATTTCATAATGCTACCAGATGGCTGGTTTATTTACTGATGGGTAACAGTCCAAGTGTGATACAGGGAGATAGTTATGAAATTAGATATGTCCAGAAGTGAGCAGGATTTCTTAAAAAGCAGCACAGTTCACATTATAGAAACATTTCTGTCTTTTAACTTTAATTTTATCTTACTATCTAAACAACTATTTTCTTATTAAAATGAGTCACCAGGAGTATGGTCTAGTCAAACAATATAAATTTAAGCACTTAAGTGAATAGTCATAGTTAATCTAGTTTCACAACATCTATTTTTCATTCTATTTTCCTGCATCTGCTTCTCTAGTCTTGATCTCCTGCTTACTCTTAGATGAAGTTTACATTCCACAGACAAGCAAGGAGCCCTGTATTGATGGATTCATTGAATGTTTTTTCTAATCTGTGAGTATTATTTCATAGACACAAATGTTTATAATTTTAATTCTGGCCAAACATGTCCTACTGACTCTCACAAACGAGTGTATATTCTGCCCTTATACATATTCTTCTCAAGGTCTTGGCTTTCCAGAATGAATGAATCTCTCTGCCAACTTATTATTTTCTGATTAACACTGAATCCAAATCAATTCCTTTTAACTTCACTCATCACCATAAGATTTTAGATTCAAAGGCTTTCTATATTTAAATTCTTGTAAATTTTATAATTTACATTTGCAAGCAATATTGCCTATTAATTTATCTTCACTAAGTTGTCAGAAAATCATAGACTAGAGTAACTCAAATCCTAGTTAGTAGAATCACAACTCTAACTTTAATGTGCTATAGAGCCAGACCTGGACAAATTATTCAACTTCTCTGAGATTTATTTTCTTTATATGTCAATTGAGAATATTATCCTTACCTTACTGCTTTTGAAAAAATAAAAAGATAATAGAAGATAATGCATACAAAACCCTTATCCTGTACAATATGTTTAATAAAAATTAGTTTATTTGATCTCTTTTCTTCCAACATTCCATGAATGCCTTTGGAACAATCAACTGAATTTTTAAGCAAGTATGTATGTAGTCAGTGTCTTATTGTTATTCCTATATAAGATATACAAATAAATACAGATGCAAATAATTTTGTTGAATACTCATTATAGGCATAATAGATATGGTTAATAAAATAAATGCTTGGAGTAGTGATTATCATGATTATAACAATAATAACAGCTATTTTGGTTCTCTTTGCTGCCTAAGAACTTCCTGAGAGGGGAAGTTAGAGGCTTAAAAAAATCCAGTGATTGGGAACTACTTCTGAAAGGATAGTATGAAGAGATCAGTATACCTTTTGCTGTGTAAAATCATACCCAGGGAAAACTATCACTTAAAATCATTTTTAAATCCTGAAAAATTTCTGTAAAGCATATACCAATTGGAGAAATAGTCAATCAAAACAATTATTCAATCTCTGAAGAACAGTATGGGGAGGTGGCACTTGACAGGCAGGAGCCAGCCTCCTCATCCTCTGCATCTTCAGCAGGATGGACACTTTCATTCAAGGGAGGTGAGATCAAAAGCCAAAGGCTCTCTTCTTCCCTCTTCTAATTCCCTTATCTTTCTTTAGGAGAAGAAAATAACTCTTTTCCATTTCTATTGTGTGCTGCAGACCACCAATGAGCTGAAGATGTGAATTTGACTCCGCTTGATGGGATTCTATTGAGACTAGGAATCCAAATTTTTTTTTAAGAATGTATTATGGCTAAAAAGAAATTAAATATTTTTCTAATGTCTGGATATCTTAAAGTATATGTGATCATATTGAGAGAGTAAACAAACATAGAAAACTGTCCACTCAGCTGTGCCCAAGAGAAGAATGAAGCTCTGATAAGTCATTATTTCTCTCTGACTCCAAGTCACAGACCCAGAGATGTGGACAAACACAGAGGAACTGACTAATTCAGGTAGCTCTTCCGCCAAGATAACCAAGGAAAATTTGCCATTAGTCAGTCAAACTTTCCAAGTACTGTGATGTTAGTTTTTTTACTATATTAATTAAGCAAAGCTTTCTCTACTCTTAGAAATTAATCCTGGAGAATAATTAGTGTTATAAGATTTTGTGATAAGAAAAATTTTGCAATTCTCTCAAATGTCAAAATTTAAAGACTATACATTAACTTGCCAACAATGATCACTATGTATTGGATTGTTTTGTATGTTTTCCAGAATTTGCCAAATTTTATGTATTGAACACTTATGAAATTAAGATGTTGCTTATAAATATAAATGCAAGAGATTAGAAATGGAATTAAGAAAAGTTGTGGTGCATTTTCTTCCTCATATAACCCCTGCTTGCGAAGCTAAGTTCAAAACTTCCTTTGATGGCTCTGAAAAACAGCTTGAAAGGCTCTTTGCATGTCTTGGGGAAAACAGTGGACTCTCTGTGCCTGACCAAATGTGTGGTTATGATTACAATGTCATCTTCTCTTGCAAGAGTAGCTACTTATACCAGATGAAAGGCGACTCACAAGTATGCCCTAGATAAGTGGATAAAACTGCTTTGAAGATGTTTTGGCAATTCATGGGAAATTATATTCTGTCATGTCTTATAGAGACTCGGAAATATGTGAGAAAAGGAATAAATAGGTCAAAAAACTATGAAAGTTTAAAAAATTTGTTTTATTAAAATGCATTAATTCATTCATCAATCAATATTTATGTAAGACTAAATAAGATGAGTAACTTTCTGTGGGAGGCTTCAGTAGCCCTTCTACATGGAACATATCTGCAAACTAACAAAGGATTCAGTGTATATAGCATTCTACATGCAATGCAGGGCAATGCATGACAGTGACATAGGTGAAAGCATGCCATATGGAGCTAGACACAAAGTACCAAAGAAAGAGATGGGAGGGAGTGACAAATTGCAAATATGAGAGATCTTATGTACAGCACTTTGTTTTTTGATTGTTATTACAGGATAAGCACACAGTAGCCAGAGAGCAATTTAACTTTATAATTCTGCTCAGGATATGCACTACATTGAGTCATGTTACACAGAATGACAGCTCTAGAAAAGAAAACCACTCTGGTCTTCAAGGTTTACAAAAACCTTCAAGAGATGTTTGAATCTAGTAAGTCTTATACTTCTCAATTGTTTTTGTTTGTAAATGATTCATGGAAAAATGCCATCATCAAGCCAAATTTAAAAAGCAGAAAGCTACTATTTTAGTCTCTTTAGCTGCTATTAAAAATTTTAACAGCAGAGATTTATTTTTTACAGTTCTGGAGATTGAGAAGTCCAAGACAAAGTCACAGTCATATTCGGTGTCTGATAAGATCCTATTTCATGAGTCCTAGTGAAGCCTGATTGCCACATCCTCACATAATAAAAGGGATAAATGAGTCCCCTTGGCCTCTTCTATAAGGGCATCCTGCCCATCATGTGTTTGTCTTCATCACCTAATCACCTCCCACAGCCGGGCCTCCTAAAACTATCAGGCTGGTGCTTAGATTCCAGTATACAATGAGGGTGTGGGCTGTGTGCAAAGACATGGAGACCACATGCTGTACTTCTTAAAACATCTGTTACCAGCACTTCCATTCTTTTGCATGTGGAGATGGTCCAATTTTCTGTCTGCAAACCTAAGAAGGTGAAGGAGACAATACCTTAGGACAGAGTAGGTGGCTTAAGGCACAATATGACAGGCAAAGAACCGGCAAGGACATAGCATTCAGCCTTCCTATGAGGATGAGAACTAACAGGAACTGCTGGATTTCTTCCTGCAAATC
Organism: Dolichotis patagonum; assembly: GCA_004027295.1. Classification (NCBI taxonomy): domain Eukaryota; kingdom Metazoa; phylum Chordata; class Mammalia; order Rodentia; family Caviidae; genus Dolichotis; species Dolichotis patagonum. Next base: position 61,343 of record PVJX010008713.1, read on the forward strand.
ATCTTCTCAAATGTAATTCATCAAGCCCCCTTTCCCTCATCTTCTCATATATAGAAGAGGAACCATTTCTTCCTTAGCACTGCCAATTCCTCTGGCCTTTCTTTAGTTTTTTTTAGACCATCACCTTCAGTACCTGTCATATCTTTTTTTTTATTCATCTATTTCCTCCATTAATTTAAAGCACCTTAAAGGACAAGAATGTAGTCATTTTTGTTTATTTCTGTATATTGCATTCTGAAACTATTCTCACATGTGGTTTATGTCCAGTAAACAGTTGAGGAATGAAAGAATAAGTGCAGGGTTAGTAAAAGTATATGCAAAACCTCATCATTCTCCCCATGCACAAGATACATATTGTTATAATTCTGCTGTTGTGAAACTGAGTCTTTTTAAAATTCCTGTTTCTTTCCCATAGGCAAGTAATGAAATCCAGCAAAATCTGCAATGCTCAGTGTGTACTCTTACCTAGATTTTCTAACTTAATTTGCTTCTCAGAAAATTTTACTCTGAATAATTAATTTTCCAGGATTTTATGTTACATTGCAAACACCTCTGTGCTCCTTTTCTGTGTGCACGCACAGTGAATATATCTAAAACTGACTCCAAGTTTTAGTCTGGGCATGAATATAGGACCCTTGGATAATCCCACCAAAAGCAGCAAATTTAAAGAAAAGGAAGAGTCCCTCAGCTTCCCATTTATATAAAGCTATTACCTGCGCCAGGAGCCATCGAGTTGAAGATGAATTTAAATTTTTGTACCTTTTTTCAGGTAGGAAGTGTTGCCTAGCTTCCTGAGAAAAAGCATGAGTAAGGTATTGCTCAATTAAAAAAATTTAATCTGGTTCTAATAAAAGATTGAGTTACAATTTTCAGTGTTGCATATTTTCATTATTTTACCATTTATTTTTCTATTTTTATAGCCCTGTCTTCTGGAAAATATGCTAAGCTACATTTTAAGCCATTAGCCAGATGATTTTTTTAACCCTGAATTCCAAAATTGGCTATAGAGAAGAGTAAACATCTATTGGTGATACAAGAAAATACAACAAAAACACTATATCAAGTTCACAGATTGGATTAGGTAAAGTTTAAATTTTAATTTAAAGTTTAATTTTCAAATTTTGTATGGTAAATATATCTAAAATGGACTCAAACTATGTTTAAGAAATTTGATTAAGCCACTTTTATGTATGTGTGTTCTATTTCTCACATCTAGAAATAATTTCACTATTTCACAAGACAGCTAAATGATGGATGGATGGATGGATGGATGGATGGATGGATGGATAGGTGCATATATATGGAGGTATAAGTAGATAGATATAAATTTATAGACATATACCCCACATTCACTTTTTTTTGTCAGTATTGTGGATTGAACACATGACCTTGCACTTGCCTAGCAGGCATTTATGCCGCTGAGCTGTATCCTCAACCCCCCACATTCACTTTTTAAAACATTGCCAAAATTGAAAGATCAACAGGAACTTGATCTCAGAAGCTACCTTTCATTGCAGGAGACTTGTTGATACCGGAAATTCAGAACCTGTATGTTGATAGAACGTAGGGCAAGACAGATATCAAATCTCAGAGCAGGCATCAAGTGGGGCTTTTCCCCTAATCTAGTGCTACAGGAGGCTACATGCTCAGGGTAAAGGTAAATCAAACTTTGATATGCCCTTGCATAGAATAGCAGCCCTAATTCAAATTGCCTGCCCATGAAATGTCAGCTTAAATTTAGGTCAAGATGATTTTAGGCTGATAATATGATCCAGCAGACAGAAAAGCAAATCTACCATGAAAAAATTTCCCGTAAACATAAACTTCTAAATATGATGAAAATGAATTTTCAATTATAATTACCAATACATTAAAAAACTATTAGGCCTGCAAAAGTCAAAGGTGAGAATCAGCAGAAACAAAACCAATAAAAAGAGTTTGTTTCAAACAATGAACTTATCAGAGGAAAAGTATAAACCACCTATATTTTTAATATATTTTTAAAAAAGCAGATCATTAAAGGATTAGAATGAAAGTAAAAACTGTAATCATTTTCCAATATTATGAAGAAAACTAAAGATAAGTAATGAGATTAATGAGACTAGCAAATTTACTGGATACAAAATCAATAAATAGCTATAACTTGTATTTTTATGCCATGATGCTAGACAAAATACCAGCTACATCAAATATCTTGAATAAGGGTAAAAAGAATAAACTTTAAAAGCCAAAAAGAAGTGATTCATAAAATCACTGCTAAAAAGTTTTAATACGATATAAATATATTCAAAGATATACTATGTTCTTGAAATGGAAAACCCTATATTGAAAAGATTTGAAGCAGGAGGAGTAAAACTTACCAAGACACAATGATCTCTCTCTCTCTCTCTCTCTCTCTCTCTCTCTCTCTCTCTCTCTCTCTCTCTCACACACACACACACACACACACACACACAAACCCGAATGTAATTACTATGTATTATAAACATATAACAATATCAGTAATTTTTTTATTTCTTTTTTTTTTAATTTAAAAGAGAATAAAACAAAAGGGGGCAGTACAGAGCAGATCAGAACAGGACCACATAGGCAACACAGTACGTTACATAAGTCAACTGGACATCAACAGTATCTAACACCATATCTCTTACTCTGCTATAGTTGAGCATAGTTTCAATTACAATAATATCAAACATAACACAATAGTATAAAGCCATGCATATAGTGAAAGAATTCCAGGGCTTTCTGAACCGAATAACAGAAAATGATCAATGGGTATTATAATATCTCATTTTTGATAAAAAA
>PVJX010008714.1:7568-64248 GCA_004027295.1 Dolichotis patagonum
GTGTCTCATTGGAATTTGAATATGTGTGATAGTTCAAACAAATTTTTTTCTTTTTTATCAAAAATGAGATATTATAATACTCATTGATCATTTTCTGTTATTCGGTTCAGAAAGCCCTGGAATTCTTTCACTAAATGCATGGCTTTATACTATTGTGTTATGTTTGATATTATTGTAATTGAAACTATGCTCAACTATAACAGAGTTAGAGATATGGTGTTAGATAATGTTGATGTCCAGTTGACTTAATGTAAAGTACTGTGTTGCCTATGTTGTCCTTTTCTGATCTGCTCTGTACTACCCCCTTTTGTTTTATTCTCTTTTAAATAAATTTAAAAAAAAAGAATGGAGGCTTTTGGACATGCTGCACCTTAGGGCTTGGTGGATGTCAGTTTCTCCAGTCATAGAGGTGGCCTAACCTAGCAGTAATTCCTTGGAATGAAGCTCTATATGCTGGTAGAGGTGCGTTAGTCACTATTGTATCACAGGATCTTCGCAGGGTCCACAGAGTTGCAGGCTTTTCCATGAGCACAGTGGAGGGTGGCAAGGATATATTGACTACTGGTCTCAAGGGCAGGATGCATTTTAGCAGTACCTTTGTTTTCAAGATGGTGCTGTAATACATGAATCCAAGGGTGTAGAGGAGACAAATGAGTTCCCCTTCTTTGCAGTAATGAAGCAGCATGATCAGTCCTTTATTTGACAGCTGGTGATGATGGGAGTAAACAGGGTGGCTGGGAATCTCTTGGCTGAAAGCCAATCTTCCCTGGGAGCCAAGATCACAGTTTCCTGATGGTTTATTCACCACTATGTAGCCGTGTTGAATTTGTTTGCCACTCACAACTCCTGTCACCTCTGCTGAACTCTAGTGTTTTCCCTTGGATGCTGTTCTTGAATTGTAGTTATTTATTTATTGCTTTGATTGTTCTTTATGGAAGATATGAGTGTTAGGTACTTCTAGCCACTGTCTTAATGGTGTGACTTTATGACTTATTTTCAGTGTCTTCACATTCTACTAGATTTAAAAATCAATGGATTGAATATGTGTTTACTTTTAAATTTTCCACCCATATTAATACTTCTTCTGGAATGTGACACCAGTTTTTACAATGCCTGAAACAAATTTAGATTTATTTCTACTTTAGACAATAAATCATTCAAAATATAGCATTATAATAAGAAAAAGTTCTGAATGTTAGCATAGTTGCCAGAAGAAGAATATTCTTTGGGCCAAATTAGACTTTAATTATATTGTGTGTTTGTGTTAATGAATTAATTATAAATTTTCATAGTTTTATCCATTATAATTATAAATATTTTTGTTCACAATATTCCTTGTTTTTTGTTGATAATGCATATATCCATTTTTCTTTCAAGTTATATTTTACATTAAGGTAAAGTACTTACTAAATGTGCAAATCCTACATATTATCCTGTGATGCTTATTGACTAATGTGCTTTATAAATCAAGATATAAAACATTTTCAAGGTTTCAAAATTCTCACTGTTCTCCTTTTATAAGGGCCATGCTGTGCAGAAATAACCATCATTTTTACTTCTATTACAATGGCTAATTTTGCCTTTTCTTTAATTTAACATCAGTAGAATTTTATTGTATACATACTTTCAAACTGAAATATTTAATTCATCATAATATCTTGATTTACCTACAATGTTGTGTTCTTCTAAGTTTTTCATCCTTTGTTCTTTTGAATCCTGCATAATTTTAAATTGCATAAACATTTACTGTCATCCATTCTAATGATGCGAGTACTTTCATTGTTTTCATTTTGGTTTGACTGCTAAACAGTGTTTATGAAATTGTTGTACATGAGATTTTGTGAACATTGGCTCTTTTTGGAGGAGTGGGTTGGGATAAACTAAAGTAACACAAATTTGGAGTCGTGGGATAAGCATGCGTGTTATATATAGATCTTTCCAGAAGTTTAGGAAAGCAATTGAACTAATTTGTCCTTTGATCAGCAGTTTAGCAGAGATGAAGTTACTTCATTTCTAAAGAAGTCTAGGTTGTTCACTAAAAACAAGTAGTTGTTATTCTGTTGAGTATTTTTTTTAATTATTATAGTTTTGGTCCACTCTTCTTGATGAGCAGTGATGTACTGAACTTTTTTTTTAATTTTAAAGAGAATAAAACAAAAGAGGACAGAACAAAGCAGATCAGAACAGATCAACATAAGCAACACAGCACTTTACAACAAGATAACTGGATATTAACAGTAGCTACCATAATGTATCTTTCTTTGTAATAGCTGAGCATGGCTTCAAATACAATAATATCAAACATAACAAAATAGTATAAAACCATTCAAAAGAATAAAAGAATTATAGGGTATTCTGAACTGAATAACAGAAAATAATCAATGGCTACTATAATATGTCATTTTCCATAAAGAATTATTTATACTATCACATATATTAAAATCCCAATAAAACACAACATGATAATAGAAGAATAAAAGCATGGTGCTGCATCTGATACCAGCCCTGCATCTGATACCACCCTAAGGCACAGGGGAGGGACCAGTGGGCCTGACCAGACTATACTCAGTGAACCCCAAGCAGCCAGCAGGGCCAGGAACCCACCATGGGCCCTGAATGCACATGCCCAGATGGTGGAATTCCAGCATGCACCAGGCAAGCTTGGAACTCCATGCCCAGGCAAGAAGACCACACCCTGTATCTGATACCACCCCAAGGCACATGAGAGGGACAGGGGGCCTAACTGGACTAGGCTCAGTGAGGGCCAGGAACCCACCATGGGCCCTGACTGTGCATGCTGCTGTGAAATCTTAATGCATGTGCAAACTTGGAACTCTGCGCCTAGAGGAACTTTGGACTACAGCAGACTATCTGTGCTAGGTTGAAGGGAGATTAAGTGACTGCCTCACCAAAACAAGATATCAGCTGGCTTCAGTTAGTGTGGTGAGTATGCCCCTAAAATAGAGGTGTACAGTGGGTAAATAGGGACAGTAGTAAAGTTCCCTCCAACTAACTGAAAGCCCTTGGTAAGTCAGACAAGAGTGAAGGTGACCCCTTCCTACACACAGAAAACATCAGGCAGAGTGAGGAGTGTGCTGAGAAGGATTCCTCCAACTTGAAGAAAATCAAAAGGGCTTAAGAAACACACAGGCACACAATAGAGACACAATAGGGCCTCAGCCAACACAAACACTATAGACAAGGAGATTTGATGACCTGGAATAACCTGAAGATAAAGTACTAGCAGGAATGAAAAGTTGACCTACATCAATACTACTAGTCATGTCAGCCCAGGAAGAATATAGGATTCACCCAACAGGCCCTGCAGCAGGAAGTCAGGTGACTGGCCCACCTATTCATTGTGGGACCAAGCAATTGCAAAAACATCAACCTTACAATAGGACACCAAGATACACAAAACCAACAGTTGACACTAGTGGGTCTGAAGGACCAAACACTAACACAAAAGGGGAAAATGGCAAAAGGAAAAAGCAAAATGCAATCTCAAACATCGAGTCCATCAGGTGCAAGTACAGGAGAAATTGAAATAGAGGACCCCAAAAGTAACACATTGGAAATCTCTTAAAAGATAGTGAATGAAATAAAAAAAAACTTTGTGAGGCCATAGAGGAAATCAAATTAGAAGTACTCTCCAATGTAAAGATAGAAATAACAACCTTAGTAGAGGAGTTGCTGAGGGCAGCTAAAGAAGAAATAGAGAAAAAAGTAGAGAAACATGGTAAACTGATTGAAACCCTGGATGAAAATATAGAATACAAGTAGAATCAAACAAACAAACTAAAAGAGACATCCAAGAAACAAAAAATTCTATTCAAAGCATGCAAAAACCATTTAATGAAGGATAAGATTTTGGACCTTGAGGACAGGATCACAATTAGTGATCATGAAAGGATAGAACTTTTAAAAATAACAAAGTAGCATGAAATGACAATCCAGAAGCTTCAAGATGATGCCAAGAGCAACAATATAAGATTAATAGGCATTAGTTAAGACACTGGAGTCAATACAAATGACATATCTGAAATATTCACTGAACTAATAGGAGAAAAATTCCCAAACATGGGAAAAAAAATCTGATATGCAGATAAGTGAGACATATAGAATGCTAACAGTCACAACCAACATAAATCTACACCCAGACATGTAATAATTAAGATCTCAGGCATACAATATAAAAACAGAATACTAAAAGCTGTTAGAGAAAACACACACGTCACCTATCAAGGAAAGCCCATTAGAATCACAGCAGACTTTTCAGCACAAACCCTCAAGTCAAGACAATGCTTGGACTGAGATATTTCAAGCCCTGAAAGAAAACAACTTTCAACCCAGACTGATGTACTGAGCAAAACTTTCATTCAAATTTAATGGAGAAACAAGATATTTCCATGACAAAGTACAACTGATGAAATTCACGTCCACCAAACCAACCCTAGAAAGAGTGTTGAAAGACATACTAGACAGAGATGAAAATTACCACAATCCCCAGAAAAACACAAAGAAAGCACCAGGTAAGGCAAGCAATTAAATAAGGGGGAAAAGCATAAAGCAAACAACTGGAACATTACATGGCAAAGTTGAGCCAGGGCATATCAGTGATATCCATAAATGTAAATGGCCTCAATTCAACTATCAAAAGAAATAGGTTGACAGAATGGATCAACAAACATGACCCCAAAATATTCTGTATACAAGAAACACATCTGACCCAAAAGGAAACTCATAGGATAAAAGTCAAAGGATGGAAAATAGTATTCCATGCAACAGGAACCCAGAAAAAAGCAGGGGTAACTATTCTATTTGCAGACAATATGAACTTCAAACCTAAGATGATTAAAAGAGACAAAGAAGGTCACTACATAATTGTTAGTGGAAAAATTCAAGAGCAACAACTAACAACTATGAATGTATATGCACCAAACACAGGAGTACCCAACTATATAAGACAGATACTAATGAACAAGAAAAACCAAATACACAAGAAGACAATTATTACAGAGGACCTTAACAACCCATTGTCACAAAAAGATAGATCAACTAGACAAAAAGTCAGCGAAGAAATAATAGAACTGAATCACAGCTGTGTGCAACTGGACTTAATAGATATTTACATAGTGTTCCACCCAACCACATCAGAATACACATTCTTCTCAGCTGCACATGGGACATTCTCCAAAATAGACCATATGTTATACCATAAAACATTTTTTTTAAATTTTAATTTTATTTTAAGAGAGAAAGAAAAGAAAATTTAAAAAAGACAAAATAGAAAAAACAAGAAGAAAAGTATAATACAAAGTCAAAAATAACATCATAAAATCACTAGTTGATACCTTACATATTATTAACAATAGTTGTTAAAATTATAGAGTCAAAGCATTAAAAGTGGCTAGACACTCAAACACTGACAGTACAAACTCTTCTGTTCAATGATCTACCAAGAACTCAGTAATATTGTCATCTATTTTACACACTGTGCATATCTTTATATCCTTTAGAGAACTTTCTTTCCCTTTCACTTTTACAATATCTATTATATCTGTTATACTTTTATATCTATTATAATTTTTGGTTACCATTATTCTGTCTGTTCTTATTATTTTTTACAATAGAGAGACAGTGTGATATTTATTAATGTGAGTCTTGTTTATTTCAATAATGAGGCTATTCTCAAGTTGCCTTTATTTACCAATAAAGGTCTCAAGGGCATCCATTTTACAGCTGAATAGTATTCCATTGTACATTTTTTTCATCCACTCTGCAGTTGATGGGCATTTTGGTAGTTTCCAAGATTTAGCTAAGACAAATTGTGCTGCTATGAACATGGGTGCACATATATCACTCTGACATGACCTTTTCAATTTTTCTGGGAAAATACTTAGGAAGGGAATATCTGGGTTGAATGGAACTTCCAATCCTAGTTTTATGAGGAATCTCCATATTGACCTCCACAGTAGTTGCACCAGTCTGTACTCCCACCAAGAGTGGAGAAGTGTTCCTTTTTTCCCTGAAGCCTCACCAACATTTGTTATCAGTTGTTTTTTGATGGCAGCCATCCTTTTTGGGTTGAGATGAAATCTCAATGCTGTTTTAATTTGCATTTCTTGAATGACCAGTGATGGTAAACATTTCTTCATGTATTTATTTGCCATTTGTACATCTTCATCTGAGAACTGTGTGTTTATCTCCAATGCCCATTTTTGCAGAGGGTCTTAGAGTTTGGAGGAGTTTGATGTTATTTAGTTCTTTATAAGTTCTGGATATAAGTCCTTAGTCTGAGGGGCTGTTGGCTAAAATTCTTTCCCATTCTGTGGGCTTTCTTTTCACTTTGTTGGTGGTTTATTTTGAAGTACAAAAACTTCTTAGTAATATAAGATCCCAGTTGTTGATTCTTTGAAGTATTTCACATGCAGTTTGGGTTTTATTCATGAATTCTGTTCCTACTCCTATGTCTCCAAGAGTCTTACCTATTTGTCTTCTAGTAGTTTTAGTGTTTCTGTTTTAATGTTTAGATCCTTGATTCATTTTGATTTTACCTTAGTGTATGGTGATGGGCATGGGTCTATTTTCAGTCTTCAGCATGTGGAAAGCCAATTTTTCCAACACAGTTTAATAAACAGGCTATCTTTTTTCCAGTGAACATATTTAGCCCCTTTGTCAAATACCAGGTGGCTGAGTGTTTTTGTAGCTGTGTTCACATCTTATAATCTGTTCCATTGATCCTCAGGTCTATGTCTTTGACAGTACCATGCTGATTTTATCACAGTAGAATTGTAGTATAGTTTCAAGTCTGGAAGTGAGATACCTCCGGCCTTGCTTTTATTGCCCAGAATGTTGGCTGTTGGTTTGTCATAGATGACCTTTATGAGATTGTGGTGCATAACTTCTATTATAAGTTTCTGTAGGGTTTTTATCATGAACGTGTGTTGGACTTTATCAAAAGCTTTTTCTGCATCTATTGAGATAATCATGTGATTTTCATTTTTGGCTCTGTTGATGTGGTGTATTGCATTTGTTGATTTGCGTATGTTGAGCCACCCCTGCATTCCTGGAATAAATCCCACTTGGTCATACTGTATAATCTTCTTAATGATTTTCTGCATTCTATTTGCCAATATTTTGTTGAGAATCTTTGCATCAATGTTCATTACTGAGATTGGTCTATCATTCACCTTTTGGTTGGGCGTCTCTCTGGTTTTGTTATCAGAGTGGTATTTGCCTCCAAGAATGAGTTAGGGAGGACTGCTTCTCCTTCAATTTCATTGAAGATTTTAAGGTGTATTGGCATTAAATCTTCTCTAATTTTTTTATAGAATTCAGCCATGAATCCATCAGGACCTGGGCTTTTCTTTGTTGGTAAGCTTTTAATTAGGTTTTTGATTTCAGTAGCTGATATTGGATTATTTAAAATTGCTATATCTTCTTGCTTGAGGTTTGGTAGTTCATATGTTCCTAGAACTCTATTGCCTCTGTGTTTTCAACCCTATGTGAGTAGAGGTTTTCAAAGTAGATGTTCATGATCTTTTAAATTTCTATGTGATCTGTAGTAATTTCCTACTTTTCAGTCTTATTGCATGGATTTGAATTTTCTCTTTTTCTTGATAAGTTTGGCTCGAGGTTTATCAATTTTTTTATTCTCTCAAAAAACCAACTTCTTGATTCATTAATTCTTTGTACTTTTTTTAGTTTTAATTGCATTAATATCTGCTCTAATATTTTCAATTTCCTCTCTTCTATGAGCTTTTGGTTTGACATGCTCTTCCTTTTGTACAAACTTGAGATGTAGCATTAGGTTATTTATTTGTGTTTATGCCATTTTCTTGATGTGACTATTTATTGCTATATATTTCCCTCTGAGGACTGATTTCATTGGATCCCCTAGGTTACAGTATGTTGTATCTGCATTTTCATTGTGTTGTAGGTATTGTTTTTATTTTCTCTTTAATTTCATCTGTAACCCACTGGTTATTCAGAAGGTTGTTGTATAATTTCCATGTAATTGTGAAGGTTTTGCAGGTTTTTTTTGCCATTGATTTCCAATTTTAGTGCACTATGATCAGATGTTATGCATGGGATAATTTTGCTCCCTTTGCATTTAGTTAAAAATGCTTTATGGGTTAATATATGGTCTATTTTGGAGAATGAGCCATGTGCAGCTGAGAAAAAAGTATATTCTGATGTGGTCTATTGGAACACTCTGTAAACATCCACAAAGTCCATTTGCTCACAGGTATGATTCAGTTCTGTTATTTCTTTGATGGCTTTTTGTATAGTTGACCTATCTCTTTTTGACAGTGGGGTGTTAAGGTCTCCTATTACAATTGTGTCCTTATGTATTTGGTTTTTCATGTTCATCAATATTTGTCTTATATAGTTGGGTACTCCTGCATTTGGTGCATATATATTTATAATTGTTAGTTCTTCCTCTTGTAGTTTTCCACTAATAAGTATGTAATGGCCTTCTTTATCTCTTTTAATTCTTTTAGGTTTGAAGTTCACTTTGTCTGCAAACAGAATAGCTACCCCTGCTTTTTTGTGGGTTTCTGTTGCATGGAATACTGTTTTCCATCCTTTGACTTTTGACCTATGATATGTTTCTTGTGTACAGTATATTGTGGGGTCCTATTTCTTGTTCCATTCCATCAACCTGTTTCTCTTGATAGGTGAATTGAGCCCATTTACATTTATGGATATCACTGATATGTACTGGCTTGACTTTGCCATGTCATGTTCCTATTGTTAGTTTCCTGCTTTTCTCCCTTGTTTAATTTCTTGTCCAGCCCAGTGGTTTCTTTCTGTTGTTGTTCTGGTGACTGCAGTCATTTTAACTCTATCTAGGATGTCCTTCAGCACTCTTTCTAAGGTTGGCTTGGTAGACATGAATTTCTTCAGTTGTTCTTTGTCATGGAAGTATCCTGTGTCTCCATTAAACTTGAAAGACAGTTTTCCTGGGTACATCAGTCTGGGTTGAAAGTTGTTTTCTTTTAGAGCTTGAAATAGTTCACTCCAAGCTTGTCTTAACCTGAAGGTTTGCATTGATAAGTCTGCCATGATTCTAATAGGTTTTCCTTGATAGGTGAGTTGTGTCTTTTCTCTAACAGCTTTTAATATTCTGTTTTTATGCTGTATGCCTGAGATCTGAATTATTATATGTCTGGGTGTAGATTTATGTTGTTTATGACTGGCTTTGTATATGCCTCACTTATTTATATAACAGATTTTTACCCCACGTTTGGGAAATTTTCTGCCATTACTTCTGTAACAGCTTAATTATATTCTTTTTGTTGTCTCCTGCCTCCTCACTGATGCCTATTAATATAACACTGTTTCTCCTGGGATCATCTTGAAGTTGCTGGATTGTCATTTTATGCTTCTTTGTTGTTTCTATAAGTTCTACCTTTTCATGATTGTTCCCTGAAATCCTGTCCTCGAGATCCAAAATTCTGTCCTCAGCTTCATTTAAACAGTTTTGCAGGCTTTTGATACAATTTTTTGTTTCTTGCATATCTCTTTGAATTTGTTTCATGGATTATGCTTGTTTTCTGCATTGTTCATTCAAAGTTTCAATCAATTTACCATGCTCCTCTATTTTTTTTATCTATTTGTTGTCTAGGTATGTTGAGCAACTCATTTACTAAGGTTCTTACTTTTGTCTTTACATAAGACATTATTTCTAATTTGAGTTTCTCTATAGCCTCATAGATTTGTTTCTTTACTTCATTTGCTATCCTTTCAGAGATTTCTGGTGTATGACTTTTAAAGTCCTCTCTTTCATTATCACCTGTACTTGCTCCTGATGGCTAGATGTTTGGGACTGCAGTTTGACTTTTCAATTAGTCATTTTCACCTTTTGGTTAAATATCTGGTCTTTCTATTCCAATAGTCACAACTGTCTGTAGTGTGAGTTTTAGTGTCCTACTGTGTGGTTGATGTTTGTCAAATTGCTGGGTACCACAATGAAGAGGAAATACAGTCTCCTGAATTTCTCCTACAGGGCCTGTTGGGTGAGTCCTATATTTTTTCTGGGCTGACTGGCCTAGAAGTATTGATGTAGGGCAACTCTTAGTTCCTCCTGTTGTTATATCTTCAGGTTGTTGCAGGTCACAAGCTCTCCCTGGCTATAGTGTTTTTGTGAGCTGAGGACCTACTGTATCACTGAGGGGGTCTCATAAGTTCTTTTAATTTTCTCTAACTTGGAGGGTGTCTGATGTTCTCTGTATGGGGAGGGGGTTACCCACACTCTTGCCAGGTTTGCCAAGGTCTTACAGTTGGCGGGAGTTGCACTTCTGCCCCTATTTAATCACATAAGACCTCTATTTTAGGGAGAAACTCTCCACACTGAATGGAGCCTGCTGAGGACTTCTGTTTGGGTGAGGGGTTCCCGAGTCTCTCATCCAGTCAGCATGATAGTCCACTGTAGTCCAAGGTTCCTATATTCCCAGAGGAAGGGCAGGCCCAGTGGCAGCAGTCCCAGGCAGCTCAGCCCTGCAGTGTGCTTACCTACTGGCCCCAGTGGAAAGGTAGACCCAGAAGCAGCAGTTACAGGCAGCTCAGCCTTGCATCATGCTTACTGCTGGTCCTGGTGGAAGGGCAAGCCCAGCAGTCACAGTCTCAGGCAGCTGAGGCCTTCTGCAGGCTTCCGAGATGTTGCAGAGTAAGAGTTGGCCCAGCAGCAGCAGTCCCAGGCAGCTCAGCCTTGCAGCATGTGTACCCACTGGTCCCAGTGAAAGAATTGGCCCAGCAGAAGCCCCACAAAACATTCTTAAGTAACTGCAAAGGTATTGAAATTATCCCATGTGTAATATCTGATCATAGCGCAATGAAACTGGAAATTAATTACAAAAGAAACTGCAAAACCTGCATGCATACATGGAAATTAAATGCCAACCTTTTGAACAACCAGTGGCTACAGATGAAATTAAAGAAGAAATAAAGCAATACCTACAATTCAATTAAAATGTGGAAACAACATACTGTGATCTGTGGGATGCAATGAAAGCTGTCTTAAAAGGGAATTCTATAGCAGTAAGTTGTCATATCAAGAAAACAGAATGAACACAAATAAGCAACTTAATGCTTCATATCAAGCATCTAGAAAAAGAAGAGCAAGTTAAACCCAAAGCTCATGGAAGAGAAGAAATTGTAAAGATTGGAACAAAAATGAATGCACTTGAAACAAAAAAATACAAAGAATTAATGAATCAAAAACCTGGTTTTATGAGAGAATAAACAAAATTAACAAACCACAAGCTAACCTTACAAAGAAACAGAAAGAAAAAATCCAAATTCATTCCATAAAGACTGAAAAGCTGAAAATTACTACAGATCCTATAGAAATTCAAAAGATCATGAATACCTACTTTGAAAACCTCTACTCACATAAGGTGGAAAACACAGAGGAAATAGACAGATTTCTAGGAATATGGGAACTACCAAAGCTCAACAAGGAATATATAGCAATTTTGAATAAACCAATGTCAGCTATTGAAATGGAAAATGTAATTAAAAACTTATCAACAAAGATAAGCCCAGGTCCTGATGGATACACGGCTAAATTCTACAAGAAATTTAGAGAAGATTTGATGCCAATACTCCTTAAACTCTTCAATAAAATTGAAAAGGAAGCAATCTTCCCTAAATCATTTATGTAGGCAAGAATTACTCTCATTTCAAAATTAGAGAAAGACCCAACCAAACAGGAGAACTATAGGCCAATTTCACTAATGAACATTGATTGAAGATTCTCACTAAAATACTGGCAAACAGAATGCAGCAAATCATCAAGAGGATTATACATCATGATCAAGTGGGATTGATTCTAGGAATGCAGAGATGGTTTAACATATGCAAATCAATAAATGTAATACACCACATCAACAGAGTCAAAAACAAAAACCACATAGTCATCACAGTAGATTCAGAAAAAGCTTTTGTTAAGTCCAACACATGTTCATGACAAAAACCCTTCAGAAACTCAGAACACATGATGTCTACCTCAATCTCACAAAGGCCATATATAACAAACCAACATCCAACATTATACCAAATGGACAGAAATGGAAAGCTTTCACTTTAAAATCAGGAAAACAAGGATGTCAACCATCACCACTCCTATTCAATATAATTCTGGAAACACTAGCCATGGCAATCAGATAAGAGAGAGAAATAAAAGGAATAAAGATAGGAAAGGAAGAAGCTAAATTATCACTATTTGCAGCTGACATGATACTCTATATAGAAGACCCAAAAAACTCTAAAAGACTACTAGAGGTAGTCAAATTCAGCAGTGCAGCTGGATACAAAGTCAATGCTCTGAGGCCTCTCTGCTAGAGAGAGGCCTCAGTGAACGGGGCAGATAGTGGAGTGGAAGAGAAAAATAGACAACCAATGGCAGGAAAACAGAGTAGCAGAAATAAGGCAGAGAAGATTGGCTGTAATCTCTAGTATAGATGGCCTTGAAATATTAACAAAGAGAAACACAGGCAGAGTAGATCAGGAGATAGGGTCCATTGAGAGGCTCAATATAGGGACCCAAAACAAGCAATGCACCCCATGGGAGTCAAAGGGGAGGAATAGTCTTAAAAAGGGAGGCAGAGGATATTGTTAAATGGGTAACAAGATTTAAAATTTACATTATTCTCACCACTCTGCTTGGATAGATCACATGCTGTTACAGTTTGTCTACTTACACTAGACTTGAGGATAAGGTCAGCTATCCCAAAAATAAGAGGATATAATATGGTAATCATCCTTAATTTCCTATCAACTTAACCAGAAGCCCTGTATAACTTATACTGTCTTATTATGACTGATTTTATTTGAATCTGGGTTGTTAGACTGCTACTTTGTATTGACTGATTTTATTTAAATCTGTTATGATTGATAGCATCAAGTCTAAGAGTATAGGCAACTACAACTGAAGATGACAAGATTCACTAAGATACCCACTCTGGTTTGATTATTACTTGCCTTTGAAGTCTTATAGTGTCTCCAATGCTTTGTTTTTATTATTATTGTTATATACTGCTGAGATATCATGGTAACCATTGTAGATCACCTTGTATTTCGGTTTTATGTGACTTTTTTGCCTCATGCTTTTCTAGGAATTGTTTTGTTTCATCTTGCTTTGTTTTGTTTTTCCCTCTAATACAGAAAGAATAGATATACATTTAGAGACTCATGCATGTGTAGAGCTTACAAACAGTTTACAAGAACCAACTATATAACACATGTTGAAATGAACAACTACTTTGAAGAAAAAGAGACACTACAGTACCCACTGCTGATTCCATAATGTCATGATGTGTAATCCAGCAAAATAATCATTCTTTGTTCAAAGTGATTTTAGCTTGTTTTGTTTTGTTTTGATTTGTTCTGTTTAAGTTCAACACAAATGAAGGTATGGGCAGCTGTTTTGAGGAGAATGAGAGACACTATGACAGCTATTCTTGGCTTCCCTAATGTCTGGTCTTGTTTTTTTTAATTTTTATTTGAAAGAGAGTAAAACAAAAGAGGGCAGTACAGAGCAGATCAGAACAGGACAACATAGGCAACACAGTACTTTACATTAAGACAACTGGACAAGAACAATAGCTAACACCATATCACTTACTCTGCTATAGTTGAGCATAGTTTCAAATACAATAATATCAAACATAACACAATAGTATAAAGCCATGCATAGAGTGAAAGAATTACAGGGCTTTCTAAACTGAATAATGGAAAATGATCAATGGGTACTATAATATCTCATTTTTCATAAAAATAATTTGTTTAAACTATCACACATATTCAAATTCCAATAAGACACAATGTGATAGATAGAACCAATGGTAGAAGAACAAAAGAAGCATGGTAGTACTTCTAAGAAGAATGATATTAAATCAGCAATAGCTGTCATAATGTTTTGTTATTTTCAAAACAGCTGTTCATATCATCACGCATGATATAGTCAAACAAACCAGTATAAAACCATTTCAACTGATGATTGAAAATGTTGAAAGACTTCAAAGCTATGAGATGGGGACTCATGCTTACCATAAAGTCTTATATACTCTTATCAACTCTCATACTAGTGAGACTATATGGCATTTACCCTTGTGAGTTTGGTTTATTTCGCTGAAGAAAATGGTCTCAAGTCATGTCCATTTATTTATAAATATCTCGATGTGATGATTCTTTATAGCTGAGTAGTACTCCATTGTATAAAAATACCACAACTTTTTTATCCATTCATTCCTCAGTTGATGGGCACTTAGGTTGTTTCCAAGATCTGGCTATTAGAAATTGTGCTGCTATAAACATGGGTGCACATATATCACTGTGGTATGATGTTTTCAGGTCTTCTGGAAACATACCCAGAAGTGGGATAGCTGGGTCAAATGGGATCTCCAGACCCAGCTTTTTGAGGAATCTCCAGACTGACCTCCACAGTGGTTGCACCAGTCTACACTCCCACCAACAGTGTAGAAGAGTGCCTTTTTCCCCACAGCCTCTCCAACACTTGTTGTTGGTAGTGTTTTCTATCTTGGCCATTCTTTCTGGAGTGAGATGGAATCTCAGTGTGGTTTTAATTTGCATTTCTCTCATGACTAATGAAGATGAACTTTTTTTCATGTATTTATTTGCCATTCATATTTCTTCATCTGAGAACCATGTACTCATTTCAGATGCCCATTTTTGGATTGGGTCTTTGAATTTCGAGGGTCTGATTTTTTTAAATTCTTTTTAAGTTCCAGACAGAAGTCCTTTGTCTGAGGAGCTGTCCATGAAGATTTTTTTCCCAATTTGTGGGTTTTCTTTTCACTCTGCTGGAAACCTCTTTTGACATGCAGAAACTCTTTAATAAGATGTGGTCCCAGTTATTGATTCTGGGAAGTACTTCCCGTGTACTTTGGTTCTTGTTCATGAATTCTCTTCCTACCCCTATATCTTTGAGGTTTTTACCTACTTTGTCTTACAGCCGTTTTAGTGTTTCTGTTTTAATATTTGGATCTTAGATCTATTTAGATTTTAGTTTAGTGTATGGTGATCGACATGGGTCTAGTTTTAGTCTTCTGCATATGGATAGCCAATTTTTCCAGCACCATTTGTGTAAGAGACTGTCATTCTTCCAGTGAGCATGTTTGGCCCCTATATCAAAGAT
Organism: Dolichotis patagonum; assembly: GCA_004027295.1. Taxonomy (NCBI): domain Eukaryota; kingdom Metazoa; phylum Chordata; class Mammalia; order Rodentia; family Caviidae; genus Dolichotis; species Dolichotis patagonum. The sequence goes on from PVJX010008714.1 coordinate 22,735, forward strand.
AAGGTGGTTGAATGAGTTTGTGGTTGTGGTTGTATCTTCCAATCTATTCCACTGATCCTGCGGTCTGTTTCTATTCCAGTACCATACAGACTTTATCACTGTAGCTTTGTAGTATAATGTCAAGTCAGGGATTGTGATGTCTCCTGTCTTGCCTTTGATGCTTAGAATTGCCTTTGCTATTCTAGGTCTCTTCTGGTTCCAGATGAATTTTAGGAGCAATTTCTCTAGATCTATGAGGTATGTTAGTGGTATTTTGATTTGGATGGCATTGAATCTTTATACTAATTTTGGGAGAATGGCCATTTTTTTTTTGCGGTAATGGGGATCAAACTCACGACCTTGCACTTGCCAGGCAGGCGCTTATGCCACTGAGCTAAACCCCCAGTCCAGAATGGCCATTTTTACAATGTTTGTTCTTCCTATCCATGAACAGGGTTTGTCTTTCTATTTTCTGATGTCCTCTTCAATTTCCTTTTTCAGGGTATAATAATTTTTACTGTATAGCTCTTCTACTTCTTTCATGAGATTAATTCCTAAGTATTTCACTTTTTGGATGCTAGTGTAAAGGGTGTAGTTTCTCTTATTGCTCTCTCAGTACTTTTGTTGTTATTGTATAGAAATGCTATTGATTTTTGTGTAGTGACTTTGTATCTGTCTACCTTGCTGAATTTGTTAATTATATCTAGGAGTCTTTCAATAGAGTTTTGCGGGTCTTCTATGTAAAGAATCATGTCATCTGCAAATAATGATAATTTAACTTCCTCTTTTCCTATCTTTACTCCTTTTATTTCTCTTTCCTGTCTTATTGCTCTGGCTAGTATTTCCAGTACTATGTTGAATAGCAGTGGTGATAATGGACATCATTTTCTTGTCCCTGATTTTAAGGTAAAGCTTTTCAGTTTTTGACCATTCAATATGATGCTGGCCATTGGTTTGTCATAGATGGACTTTACCATATTGAGATAAAGACCTTCTATTCCAATTCTCTGTAAGGTTCTTATCATGAATGAGTGTTGGACTTTATCAAAAGCTTTTCCTGCATCTATAGAGATGATCATGTGGTTCTTCCTTTTGGCTCTATTGATATGGTGGATTACATTTATTGTTTTGCATATGTTGAACCATTCTTGCATTCCTGGGATGAATCCTACTTGGTCATGGTGTATAATCTTCTTGATGATTAGCTGCATCCTGTTTGCCAATATTTTATTGAGAATTTTTGCATCTATGTTCATCAGGGAGATTGGCCTATAGTTCTCTTTTTTAGTTGAGTCTTTCTCTGGTTTTGGTACTAGAGTGATATTTTCTTCCAGGAATGACTTAGGAAGAATTGCTTCCCTTTCAATTTCATTGAAGAGTTTCAGGAGTGTTGGAGTTAAGTCTTCTTTATATTTCTTGTAGAATTCTGCAGTGAATCCATCTGGGCCTGGGCTCTTTGTTGTAGGCAAGCACTTCATTATATTTTCAATTTCAATAATAGAAATTGGGTTATTCAGCTGTTTTACATCTTCCTGATCAAGCTTTGGTAGTTCATATGTATCTAGGAATTTGTCTATTTCTTCAGTGTTATTGAACCTATGAGAGTAGAGGTTTTCAAAGTAGGTGTTAATGATCTTCTGTATTTCCACTGAGTCTGTAGTAATTTCACCTTTTTCATTTCTTATTGCATGAATTTGAGTTTTTTCTTTCCTTTTTAAAATAAGGTTGGCCAGGGGTTTATCAATTTTATTTATTCTTTCAAAGAACCAACTCTTTGATTCATTGATCCTTTGTACTGTTTTCTTAGTCTGTATTGCATTAATTTCTGCTCTGATCTTTAATTTCCTCCCTTCTTTTGGCTTTGGGCTTGGCTTGCTCTTCTTTTTCTAGATGTTTGAGTTGTAACATCAGGTTGTTTATTTATGTTCATTCTGTCTTTCTGATGTGGGAACTCTATGCAATAAATTTTCCTCTCAGGACTGCTTTCATTGCATCCCACAAAATCCGGTAAGTTGTGTCTGTATTTTCATTTACTTGTAGATATTGTTTAATTTCTTCTTTAATTTCCTCTGTGACCCACTGATTCCTCAAGCATTTATTATTTAGTTTCAATGTTTTTGTAGGCTTTTGCAATTTCTTTTATCCTTAATTTCTAGTTTCACAGCACTATGATCCGATAACATGCATGGGATAATTTCTATTCTTTTGCATTTACTGAAATATGTTCTGTGGGCTAGTATATGGTCTATTTTAGAGAATGTGTCATGTACTGCTGAGAAGAAGGTGTATTGTGATTTTGTTGGATGGAACACTCTGTATACATCTATCAAGTCCATTTGTTCACAGGTGTGATTCAGTTCTGTTATGTCTTTGCTGATTTTCTGTACTGTTGATCTGTCCCTTTGGGTCAATGGTGTGTTAAAGTCTCCTGTTATAATTGCATTATTGCTTATTTGATTTTTCATTTCTGTTAGTATTTGCTTATATAGCTGGGTGTTCTGGAATTTGGTGTATATATATTTAAGATTGTTATCTCTTTCTCTTAACGTTTTCCCCTAACTAGTATGTAGTGACCTTCTTTATCTCTTTGGATCATTCTTGGTTTGAAATTGACATTGTCTGCAAACAGGATTGCTACTGTTGCTTTTTTTTGGTTTCCTGTTGCATGAAGTAGTGTTTTCCATCCCTTGACTTTCAGTCTATGAGTGTCCTTTTGGCTTAGATGGGTTTCTTGTAGACAGCATATGGTTGGATGTTGTTTCTCGACCCATTCTGCCAGTCTGTTTCTTTTGATTGGTGAGTTGAGGCCATTTACATTAATGGTTGTAACTGTTATATATTGGTTTATTGCTGACATGTTATCTTTCTGCTGTTGTGTCTTTAGCTTTCAGTTCTGTTTAATTGTCTGCCTTGCTTGGTGGTTTTATCCCATGTATATCTAGAATGTTTTTCAGTATTCTTTGTAGGGTTGGTTTGGTAAACATGAAGTTCTTCAGCTGTTCTTTGTCATGGAAGCATCTTATTTCTCCATCCATTTTGAAGGGCTGTTTTTCAGGGTATGCCAGTTTGGGTTGGAAGTGGTTTTCCTTTAGGATCTGAAAGACTTCACTCCATGCTCATCTTGATTTCATTGTTTGTGTTGAGAAGTCTGCCGTGATTCTGATAGGTTTTCCTTTATAGGTGATCTCTCTTTTCTCTCTAACAGTTTTTAGTATTCTATTCTTATGTTGGGTTTCTGGGATGGTGATTATTATGTTTCTGGGTGTAGTTTTATTTTGGTTATGGCTGTTTGGAGTTCTATATGCTTCACTTATCAAGATGTCAGTTTCTCTTCTGATGTTTGGGAAGTTTTCAGCTATTACTTCTGTAAATATCCTCTTGATATCATTTGGCTGTTCTTTTTCATTTATCCCTATTAATCTTATGTTATTTTTCTTTGCATCAGATTGTAGGTATTGAATTGTTATTTCCTGATTCTTTGTTATTTTTAAAAGATCTTGTCTTTCCTGCTCACTGGCTGCAATCTTTTCTTCGAGGTCTGAAATTCTATCTTCACTTTCACTGAGGTGGCTTTTACATCTTTCAATAGAATTTTTGATTTCCTGTATATATCTTTGAATCTACTTTATGCATTTTGTTTGTTTCTTATATTGTTCATTCAGGGATTCTATATGTTTGGTTTGTTCCTCTAATTTTTTAGTTGTGTTTTCACTAGATGCATTCACTATTTCTTTCACTATTTTTATCAATTCTTCTCTTACCTGGGCAAGTATTTCTGATTTGAATTTCTCCATAGCTTTCCCTATTTGCACATTTATTTCATTTGATATCATTTCAGACATTTCAGGGGTATGGCTTCTTTTTTCTTCTATGCGGCTTCTAAGCTTCTTGGGGAGGGCTAGAGCTTTGAGCCTGCCTTTTAGTCTTTCCTTTTGTCATTTTTCTATGTTTCCTTTCTTTGAGCGGTGTTTCAATGCTTTCTCTGCATGTGTGGTGAATTACCTCTTGCACCCTCAGTTCCTGGAGGGGCAGTGGCTCCCCCACAGGCTCTTGGCTTCCTCACAGCATCCTAACTCCCCTCTGTGGGCTCCTGGCTCCCTAAGTTGTATGGCGGATGCTGAGCATTGTCAACCCGGAGCCTGTGGAATCTCAGGCAGGCCAGGCCAGGCCACTGTACTTTGTCCCAGTCAGGTTTCCAGGAGGTTCTCTGCGAGTGAAGGGTGGGCCTACAGGTCCCAAAGTTTCAAGCCAAAATGCTGGTTTCTGCAAAGTTCCCGGTCCCAAACAGCCCTGGCCAAGATGCCAGTTTCCGCAAAGTTCCCAATCCAAACAGCACAGACCACTCTGCGGTTCCGGGAGGTTCCTAGTCCCAAAGAATCAAGCCACAATGCTGGTCTCTGGGAGATTTCCTGGAGATGAAGGTCGGGTCTACGGGCCCAAACAGACCTGGCCCAGATGCCTGTCTCCTGGAAGTTCCCTGTGGATGAAGGGCAGGCCTACCAGTCCCAAACAGTCTGGCCAAGATGCTGGTCTCTGCAAAGTTTCCAATCCAAACAGCCCAGGCCACTCTGCAGGTCCGGGAGATTCCCGGTTCCAAAGAGTCAGGCCTCCATGCTGGGCTCTGGGAGATTTCCTGTGGGTGAAGGGTGGGGCTACAGGCCCAAACAGACCTGGCCAAGATGCCAGTCTCTGGGAAGTTCCCTGCAGATGAAGGGTGGTCCTACCAATCCCAAACAGTCGGGCCGAGATGCCGGTCTCTGCAAAGTTTTCAATCCAAACAGCCCAGGCCAGTCTGCGGGTCCGGGAGGTTCCCGGTCCCAAAGCCTAATGTCTGGTCTTGAAGACCTGAAGTGTCCTCCTCGTCCTGCTTGGATCAATTCTATTCTATGTAGTTTCATTTGAATTCCCTGTATGTGACAATATGGAAAACTACATGGAAGAAAACAAGAGTCAGTGTGATGGACGGTGAATATCTCTTATTGTGTAGTTTTGAAATTTATGTCTCTTACATTGCTTTCTTGTGATCCACTTTGTTCTGTTTTGTTGTGTTTAATTTTATCCTTTTGATATAATTGCATGTATATTTGAGTGTGTAAGATGGATGACCATATTGCTGTTTTTGTCAGATTGTGGAGCAGAACTGTTAACAGTGTCACTGTTTGAATTTCTACTTTACATATTTTAACTTTGTAATTTGATCAACTATTTCCAAGAAGTCAGTATGTAATTTGTCACGTAATAATTTCTTAGGATTTTTTGTTGTTCTTTTCCTTCTTTCCTTGGAATTCTGTATTGTTGCTACCCTTTATTCTGTTTTTTTTTTTCTCTTTAAATAAAATTTTAAAAAAGTCAGTGCTCAAAAATCAATAGCATTCTTGTACACAAACAAAACACTCACTGAGAGAGAAAATATGGAAGTATCACCCTTCACAATAAACTCTAAAAAAATGAAATACTTAGAAACAACCTAAGAATGTAAAATAACTATATGCTGAAAATTATATTACACTAAAAAAAGATATTGATGAGGATATTAGAAAATGGAAGGATATTCCTTGCTCCTTGCTAGGAAGAACCAACATTGTGAAAATGGCCATACTCCCAAAACTGTTATACAGATTTAATGCAATACCAATCAAAATACCATTGACATACCACACAGATCTAGAGAAAATACTCCTAAAATTCATTTGGAAACAGAAGAAACCTAGAAGAGCAAAGGCAGTTCTGGGCAATAAAGACAAGGCAGGAGGCATCTCAATTCCTGACTTGAAACTATACTACAAAGCCACAGTGATAATATCAGCATGGTACTGGCAAAGAATTAGACCCAAGGACCAACGAGACAGATTAGAAGATGCAACAACAACTACAAAGACACTCAGCCACCTGATATTTGACAAAGGGGCTACACATATTCATTGGAAGAAGGATAGGCTCTTTAATAAATGATGTTGGGAAAATTCGCTGTCCACATGCCAAAGACTGAAACTAGATCCATGCCTATCACCATGCACAAAATTAAAGTCTAAATGGATCAAAGACCTAAATATTAAAACAGAAACACTAAATCTACTGGAAGACAAGGTAAGTAGAAGTCTTGTAGACATAGGGGTAGGCAGAGAATTTATGAACAAAATGCAAACTGCATGGGAAACACTTTAAAAAATCAACAACCTGGATCTCATATTATTGAAAAGTTTGTGCACTTCAAAAGATACCACCAACAGAGTGGAAAGAAAAGCCACAGAATGGGAAATTATTTTAGCCAATAATCCCTCAGACAAAGGACTTATATCAAGAACATATAAAGAATTGAAAAACATCAAAACCCCCCCAAATTCAAAGGCCTTCTACAAAAATGGACATCTGAGATGAACACACAGTTTTCAGATGAAGATATACAAATGGCAAATAAATACATGAAGAAATGTTCACCAGCTCTGTTCATTCGAGAAATGTAAATTAAAACAGCACTGAGATTTCATCACACTCCAGATAGAATAGCTGCCATCAAAAAATCAACTGATAACAAATGTTGGGGAGGCTGCAGGGAAAAAGAAATACTTCTCCACTGTTGATAGGAGTGTAGACTGGTGCAACCACTATGGAAATCAGTGTGGACAATTTTCAGAAATTTAGGATTGGAATTTCCATTCAATCCAGCTCTTCCTCTCCTGGGTATTTTCCAAAAAATATTGAAAAGTTCATATCACAGTGATATATGTGTACCCATGTTCATAATAGCACAATTTGTAATAGCTGAATCTTGGAAACCAAGATGACCATAACCGCAGGGTGGATGAAAAAGATGTAGTATGTTTATACAATAGAATATTACTCAGCTAAAAAAAGGATGATCTTGAGGCCTTCATAGGCAAATGGAAACAACTTGAGGCTATCCTCATTTGTGAAATAAATAAGAATTATCTTTATAAATATCACATTGTGTCTCTAGTGTAAAAAGTAATAAGAAATATAGGAGTAATGAAACCCAAAATCTGCAATTACTATTGTAAAAAAGAGAGGAAAAGAAAGTGCCCTAAAGGATATAACTGCATGTATGCTTAAGTGTATAGGTTGATAACCATATTACTAAGTTTTTGTTGAATAGTTGAACAGAACTATTTGCAGTCTCTCTGTTTGTCTACTTTGTATGCTTTACTTTTGTTAGTGGATCAAGTATTTCTAAAAGGACAATATATAATTTATCAACTAGTGATTTCTTACTGGTTTTTTGATATTATTTATTATTACCCTTTTTCTGTTTTTTTTTCTTTAAATAAATTTTTTAAAAAAGAAAAGAAAAGAAATTTCATGTGTATGTTTTCTAATGATCTCTATTTAGATATCTCCTGTACTTGTTCCCAATAGACTTGATGTTTGAGATTGTGTTTTAGTTTTTCATTTGGTCCTTTTCACCTCTTGGGTTAATATTTTAGTCTTTTAATCTCACTAGTCTCAATTGAATGTTGTGTGTGCCTTAGTGTCCTACTGATGTTTGTCCAATTGTTGGGTCCCACAATTAAGGCGAGGGACCAATCACCTGAATTTTTCCTGCAGAGCCCGTTGGGTGAGTCCTACATTCTTTCTATACTGACTAGCCTAGGAGTGTTGATGTAAGTCAACCCTTAGCTCCTATTTTTACTATGATTTTAGGCTGTTCCAGGCAGCCGGATCTACCTGTACCTCACCTGTGAATCTACTGCATCACTGGATATTGCATAAGTCATTTTGATTTCCTCTGGGTTTGGGGAGGCCTTGTTGGCACTCTCCTTAACTCACCTGGTGTCCTTTGTATGAAAGGAGAACTAACTCACACTCTTGCCCAACTCACCAAGATCCTACAGCTGGTTGGGGTAGTTTCACGGCTACTCCTGTTTACTCATTGAGTTCTTCTATTTGAGGGGAAACTCACCACACTGTTGCAAGCCAGCTGAGGTGCTCTGTGTGGGTGAGCAGTTGCTGAGGCTCCCACCAGCCCAACAAGTTTCTGCAGGTGGTAGGAGAGGTTGCTAATTGTTTGTGGGCTACTTGGGTCTTTTGGGTGGGGTGTGACTGATGATCCCACATGTCTCTGAGGTTGTGGGGCATGGAGGATGGTAGACTAGTGATCCTGCTGCCCCCCTAGGTCAGTGGGGTGAGGAGGAGATGTGACTGAGGATCCCACTGAGATTGAGTCTAAAGATCCTGACAGCCCCTAGGTTCATGAAGTGAATGACAGTTTGAGGCCGACAAAGCCAGTGGCCCCTTAGTCCATAGCACAAGGTGTGACCTCAATTATTATTATTATTTTTGTTTAAAGTTAGAGTCACACAATTTCAGACTTATGCCCATGGCTAAGTGGAGGGAGTATGATCACGAAGCCAGTAGTCCAGCAGCAAAGGATAAGTCTTCTGCAGACCCTGCTGTTCATGATGGTCACTTAATGGTTTGCAGATGGCCACAAATCAGTCATAGGACAGGGTAGTGAAGAGACAGAATTCTGTCACACCTGCAAGATCAGTAAAAAGTATTTGAATGATACAATTTTCATATGAGATTGTCTTGTCGCCAGTTGATATGTTATACATGTATCTGGGAACACAGGCAGATGTAAATGAGATTTGTAAGAAGGATAAATTTTGTAGGAAAAAGTACATGGCCATTTTAAGGTGTGAATCTGTGAAGGTGAGAGGGATGATTATGAGGTTCCCAGTCATAGTCAACATGTAGGTGAGAAACAGGAAGTTGAAAATCACGACCTTCAGTTGTGTGTCATCTGTCAATCCCAGCAGTATAAATGTTGTAACTGTGGTTTGTCATAATTGTATCCTTACTTCAATTCACTCTGCACCTATCATTCAGAAGTGTTTCTGTAAAATGCCAACTGGCAGTGAAAAAAAGTATAAAAACAAGTTTATATGCATTTAAATATTTGCAAAAATCATTTATACACAAGAGGCTTAGAGTGTAAAACTGTGTCATTTTGGTCATTTTAAGGTAAATATATAAAAACTCAAATTGCATTTTCTATATTATATTTCAAAGTATTTTGGCTCCTTATTTCACATTGTATTTTATTTGAAATCTTTTTTATTGTATTTGGGTTTCACATTTAATTTTCATGAACAGTAGTCTCTACTGCTATCTTTTTATGAGACTGTTTCTTTCTTACAAGGTAAACTCTAAGGCTGAATTTTAAACATTTTTTTTATTATATTCATTTGTTTTTTTGATGTTTAAATATTAATAAAATTATTTGTTTTTCCTTATACAGATTCTCCATTTGGTGTCAGGATTCTGAACTCCAGCAGTGTAATTGTTAACATTTGTGCTTTCATTAAAATTTTCCTTTCACACAGCTTCCCTTTATGACTCTCATAATTTTTCAGTTAAAATTATAATCTTTTCTTATTCTAATGAAGAAAAAAGGGTGCTATTGTAGTCTGAGATTGTGAGGAGAATAATTAGAATCAGGATGTAGAATTTATAATATTATTTATGATAGTGTCCAGCATTTAACACAAGAAAGTGCAGGAAAACTAATCACAACACTAAAGACATAGGATATTCAGCCAAGGGCCTGGATCCCACAGCGATGTCCCATATGAATCCAAATGAAAACCTAGAGGCCATGACAATGCCTCCCACGAGTCTAACTGGAGGCTTAGAGCCCACAAGAAGGACTCATGCCAGTCCATTTTACGGATCAGTGCTGGGAAGGCCCAAAGGTCAGCAGTAGAAACTAGAAAGTCTATGCCAGTGGGGTGAAGGAATTGTGGTAGTAGATGGAGGCTTTTACCCTGGAGTCAAGAAGTCACACTCAAAACAAGGACCAGCACTGTCCTGAAAAGTACTACAGCCATCCTCAGAGGCACAGAGGTCCCGAGCTCCTCTGAAGATAAGAACTGTTGAGTACATGCCAGAAAGCCAGCATGACAAGTTGCTCCTGGAGATTAAAGAGCACACATGTTCTCCTCTGGAACCAGGACTTGATGCTGAATGTAAGGACCAGAGCTCCCCAAAATGAACCACAGCCACTCTCACCGACATGTTCCTGAGCTCCTCCAATAACAATGGTCTAACTCACACTGGGGAAGCTATTCATGATGAGCTCCAGGAGAACCAAAGGCTCAAACAGCAACACTTAGAGAAAACAACAATGCCTAGCTTCTCCTTCTCCACATCTCCATTTATCCTGACAACTTTTCTCAGGTGGAACATCTATATTCAGCACCATGCTGATTTAATGCAGCTGGTTTTAAGTTGACCACCAGTTTTTAATCCATAATAGGAGCATTTTGGTGACTAATTTATTATTGTCAGTGATGTTGTGTGATAAGTATAAAATTTGTATGTAAAAAATCACAATTGTTTTTAGTCTTTAGATTATTTAACATGACTTGGATCACACTCCAAAATACTTCAATTAATAACAGTAAGTCAAAAATGTTAGATTTAAACTATTAACCAGTTCTTCACCTATGTCAACTTTACTGTGTCTCAGTCATGTCACTTAAAATAGAAGTAATATTACCATTTATATACTATGTTGAAGAATTAAATAATATATGAAGCATTTATAAAAGCACCTAGTCAGTAATGTGCAGTAAATACATTTAAATTATTTCAGTGTTCCAGCCCACAATGACCTTCCTTTTTTCCTTTCACCATATATTACATTGTCAATATATTGAAATCATATTTTGACTGATAAATTAAACCATTTGTACCAAATTTTATCAGGTATCTATCCTGTTGAAATGAAGGAAATTTCTAGGTACAACATATAGTTTTAACTAGCAAAATTCATGGTATTCTCTCATGACTTACCTTTTTGTCAGATAACAGTTTTATTTGCATATTATCATCTTGCTTTCTAATTTCTAGACATTCATTTTCTTGTTGGTGTCTCTTTTTTGATACTTCTTAGTGCATCCTTACTTCTTATTGAGCACCTTGGTAGATTCTTTTTGTGTGTTTTCTTGAACTTCTAATCTCCAAAAGTAATTGCTTTTTCCAGTTTTAATCATAGAATCACATATATCCTGAACATTAGTCTGAAATGAAATTCTTGTTTGTCCACACCCTGTTCTATTTCTCCTTGATTTCTTTATAAGCAAAGTAGTATGTTAAATTCATTGAACCCTTGCTATACACAAAATACTGGAATAAATACTAAATACACTTTCTCTACCAGGAGTCATCATCTCCTTCAGGGTGTTTCTCCATTCTTTCATGACTCCAGTTTCCAATTTCATTGGGGATATACATATTCAACAATTAATTTCAAGGTTTTGGTTGACAGAAATTTGTGTTCATGTGATATTATTACTTTTCAGAGTACTCAAATTTTGCTGTTAGGAGATATTCATTGTTGCCAAATATAAATTTAACCATCAACCTTACTCAAGATTAAAACTTCAATAATAATGTTTAATATATTAAAAATTCCATTTTTAAATTTTCATACAATCAGTAAAGATCTTTTTATTAGAGGCATATATGATACAATCTAAAAAAAGAAAATGTAGCTGAAATGTCAGAAGCTATGATACACTCTGGCAATTACTTATAATGTTTGCATAGGTGTTTAACTTTATTGTCATAGGTACAATAAAAATGGACATAATGTCAAAAATAAACATGGTTCTTTCTGTTCAGTATTGATTGAATCTGTTCATTCCTCAGTAATGGAAGCACAGGAATGTGTAATTTCCAATAGTTTTCAATCTTTAATCAAATATATAAACTTTCTTATAGTAGATGTAGTTTTATCATAAGCCTAGGAAATAGCTTTTTCTGGAAATTTTCTGTCACTGAAAAGAAAAAATGGATTCAAAGGATTTCCAAATGGCTTTCAAAGAGCTGAACTGTTGCTCAGAGAGTTTTTCAACTTTATAATTTGCATTTATTTTGTTTGCTAGATTTGCAACACAGCTAATACATACAAGAGTCCCTGGTGGCCCATTTTCAAAAATCATTGATGAATTTTCTGTGTAATGAACTTCAGAGGAAAACAATCAAATCTACCATAGTAAAAGTGGGAACATGGCCTTTAGAGACAGAAAAAAGCATCAGATTCTTTAAATAGACTGAAGGAAATCATTAAAATTCAAACTAAAAACAAAGCTTAGTACGGTTTCTTTTAATTAATTTCTATCATTTAAGACAGCTAAGAGACCCAAGTCTCCTTTTGTGCCATACCAATTTGTTATACAGTGAATAAGTTGTATACTGATTTAAAAATTGGTGGTTTATTTTTCAGACTGTTATCTTACAAGGCAAACCAAAAAATCTTGTGAATGAAAACTAACAACTAAATTCAACAAAAATACCTAGCTTCATTTGTAAACATTTTAAAAGGAAGCAGAAGTGTGAATTTTTTTAATGTGTGCAAGCATATCTGATATTTAAAACTGCATTAAAATGTAATAGTCCAAAATTTCTATAGCTTTAAATATACTGCATGTTCCACTCAACTTCAAATTTGATCTTTCATAAATATGACTTGAATTTACAATTCTTCCTGACATAGAAATATTTAGAATTCATTGCTTGAAAATAAACAATGAAGAACAAGGATATTTAAAGTTTTTTGAAATACATATATATTTATTGTGATAGCTTAATTGAAAAACAATAATTGTTTATAATTGTGATGTGCAATATCATGTTCTGGTATATGTATATCATATAGACTGGCTAATTTACTCTAATAACAAAAACAGTTATTTCAGAGCTCAGTAACCTTTTTATAACTTTATCATTTTTAAATGTTTAACAAAATATAAAATTTGTACTCATTTATGGTATATTATGTGACACTTCAATACATGTATACATTCTATAGTGTTCAAGTTAGGATAAAAAATTTATGTTTTCAAATGTTAATCATTATTTATGATACAAATATTCAAAATCCTTTCTTCTAATTTTTGAAATATACTCTATGTCATTTTTTTACTGTCATTCTACCGTGCAATTGCACATCAGAAATTCTTACTCCTATCAAACTGTAACTTAGTATCCACTGATGAACATTTTCCCAGGCATTTCTGCTCTCTGAGATCAACTCTTATGTTCAGTACTCAAAAGATGTACTTGACTTTGTGTGTCTAGATTATTTCCCTTAATTTAATGATTCTCAGTACTAAGAATAGTCTTGCAAATGATAGAATTTTATCTTACTTTATAACTGAATAATATTCCAGGTTGTATATATACAACATTTTCTGTACTTATTTGTAAGTTGATGAGCACTTATCATTTTTGCAGTTTTTCCTTTTATCTCTGATGGTAAATGATTTAGTTTTCTCTTTCATTTTTGTTGCCTGAAATAGCATCTGGCCTAATGAAATCACCCAATGCACATTTATTAATTGAATCAATGAATAAATCATTTGAAAGTTTTGCATTTCTTTCTTCATAGAAATGTAAAAACCTATTGGATACTTGCTTTTTTCTCATCTAATTATATTTACCTGTTTTTTGGTATTCTTCATTCAGAAATAAAACCAGAATCTAAAGTCTGAAGGCTGTTGGCATTACTATGGAAGGATGTGATTTTAAAAGGGTTTCTAGAAATGATGTCACTAGTCTAGGATAAGAGAGAGTGTTTTGAAAAACTTTACCTAAGATGTTTGTGCTGTACCTTACAAAATATGTTAGACTTTACATTTTCTTATTTATTGAAAAATATTATGATTCTTTTGATTGAGTCTTTGAAAGCCTGTTTTACTTGCTTGTTCCTCAGTGTGTAAATGAAAGGGTTCAGCATAGGAGCGATGGAAGTAGTGAGGACTGTCACGCCCTTGTTGATGGTCACCTCTTCCTTTGCAGAGGGTTTGATATAGATGAAGATACAGCTTCCATAGGAGATGGAAACCACTAACATGTGGGATGAGCAGGTGGAAAAGGCTTTTTTCTTTTGCTGGACAGAAGAGAACCTTAAAACTGTCTTAATGATGTAAATGTAAGACAGAACTACACATACGAGTGTCGTAATGAATGTCAGTACAGCACAGGTGATAACCGTCTGTTCCATGAACCAAGTATTTGAACAAGAGATTTTCAGGAGGGGAGATGCATCACAGGCAAAGTGGTCAATAATATTAGAATCACAAAATTCCAGATTTAGACCTAAACTGAGAGGAGGAATTATAATACACAAACCAGCTACCCAACAACAAAAGACAAGTCTTCTGCAGACTGTGCTACTCATGATGGTGGTATAATGCAAGGGCTTGCAGATAGCCACATAGCGATCATAGGACATGGCAGCCAAGAGAAAAAACTCAGTCACACCAAAGAGGTCAGTAAAGAACAGTTGACTGACACAGGCATTATAAGAAATCATCTTGTCATCTGTTGCTATGTTATACAAGTACCTGGGAATACATGCGGTGGTGAACGATATCTCCAAGAAAGCAAAATGTTTTAGAAAATAGTACATGGCTGTTTTAAGGTGAGAATCTACTAAGATGAGAGTGATGATAGCAAGATTCCCAGTTGCACTCAGCATGTAGGTAAGAAAGATAAACACAAAGATCAGAGCCTGAAGTTGTTGATCATCTGTCAGTCCTAGCAAAATGAAAATTGTCACTGTATTGTTCTTCATTGCAGATTTCCGACTCTTGTGAGACCTGCATATAACATTCAAAGACATTTTGTTATGGATTATGTTAATCTTAAATCTATCAAGATTTATTTTATTATATTTTTTAAAAATGATTATCCTTTGCTGTGTAAAGATTTCTTTAGATTTTCATGAGACTATTGTTTAGAGGAAGCAAAGATACTCTCATACTCAAGAATTCACTGATGCATTTGCTTAGCATGTTTTTTCTTAATGTGCTGATATATTTTAAGCAACTTTGGCCCACCATGTACATTGTAGGCTCTTGAAATCTCTACTATAGACTTATGACTCCATTTTTTTGGTTACTGTACATGTGTGATTATTTTCCTGAATATTTTCAGCCACACACACACACACACACACACAACTTCCCTAACTCCTCTCCTAGCACTGTCTCCTTAGTTTTCACTGTCTGTAAGTCATTACTTATAATTCATGATGTTATACAATACTGATTATTTTAATGCACAACATACATATATACAGTATGCATGTGTACTTTTGTGAAATGTGATGAATAAGCTTCAAAGGTGCTCTGTTTTTCTGATCTGTTTGTTATTCTTGCCCTTCACTTCCCCAAGACCTTATTTTAATTTATTTTTAGCTTAGATAGAGCAATCTTAAGGTACTAACAATACATAGGAAATGACTATTGTGAAAATTATGACATGGCTAAGGACATTTACACAAACAAATATCATTAATTATCTTTGGAAGGACTGTTGTATATGCTGTTAGAACCAATGAATCATCTAATAGTTAAAAGGTAATTAGAGCTTCAGTTTGAAATGTTTTGTTTTATATTATTGAGAAATATTTATCAAAATCTTTTATCATCCCCTTTATCCCTCTTCACTTTTCACATAGTCATATTTTTGTATTTTCATCAGTAATAATATTTAGAAATAACTTTCACATGTTCAATAAATTTACATGTCATTTTAAAATTTCCATGATTCCCAAATATAAATTGACATATTTATTTGAACATTTCATACATGTTTCAAATATAGTATGTCAGAATAATATAGATTCCTTTATGTAAATAGAATGCATTACGTTTATTGAGCATGTTTTATGTGATTGATATTTTAGAAAATGCTTCTCATTAGAAGAATTTTCTTTCCTTAACCTATGTAACTTCTACTTTTCCACTGGATTCACTGGGTTTCAACACAAGTTTTAAGCCTTTTAGGATGATTTCCTGCAAGTTCAATGATGAGGCTTTCTGTAATCTCCATCACTGCACTCCTTTAGCATAGAATACAGGCCACTATACTTACACTGAATAGAGAATGCCGACTTGTTGAGATCCTGCTCCATATGTTTTCACTGAAATAGTTCACATAAAATATGTAACCACAGAAATATTTTTGATTGTCATATGAATGTCTCTAAATGGATTTAGGCATTGCATATTTTCCAGTTGGTTGTGCATAACCCATTTTTCTTTCTCTTTGAACTCCTAATTCAAAATGATTTGATGTTAACTCTATTTAAATTTGATCCTATTGCCAAATATATTTTTATGATTGCTTTTGAAGAGATGTAATTTTCTGCTTTTACTACCTTCACATATCATAACAGAGAAAATGTCTTCCCTTTGTCAAATACTATTGAGTTATTCTTTCCTTCAACCTTTCTTCTAATGTCTCACAAAACACATCACTAAGTAAACTTAATCAGCCCTGTCACCACTGAATATTAGTAAAGTCTGTAATTATGAATATTTTTGGCTTATTTTACTCTCAAAATGTATGTTTTAAATGAAAATAGAGTTCTCTAATAAGTTAATACAACATGCAACAATTTTACATGCTTCACAGGACTGGGAGAATTTTGCATAAATTTATACTGCATAATGCATATTACATACGCTATATCACATATCTTTATGTAAATGTTATATGGTATAATATATTATATTATATATGTGAATATATTACTGAAATATATATTATATATATTATATAGGTTATTTTTTGGATATGAAGTTGACAATATATGTAAAATATTTCAGGGTAACTATCATATTTTAATATTCAAATGTAATCATATTCTTGTGCATAAACATCTCCAAAAGTGACAACTATATATCTAAAAACTATATCCTTTAAAATAAAAAGGAATCTTAACCAAACACAGAAATTATCATTCATACGTGTTACTTTTAGGAGGTACTTATAATATTTTTCTCTTTCAAAGCATAATAAAATTTCTATCAAACAAAAGTTAATCTAATTAAATCATTAAACTTTATTGCACTTACTACTAAGACTGTCAGTCATAATTTCTTTTGGTTGTGGAAACACATGAAATCTTAAAATTCTCAAATTGAAAATGCCAGTTGAGATTAATCCACTGTCCAATTCATAACAACCCTAGGATGCACAAACATCACAGAAATAGTCATTTTTAAAAAGTTACTTGGATTTCCTTACTGCCTTATTTTTACTTCTTAAAAAAAAGCAGAAAAAAGTAAAATCAAACCATATACTCTAAAAGTTCCACTTTTGGAGAGTGCCTACTCTGACTACTAACAGCACCAAGCATTTTAGTATACCAGTGCATCATTTGCTTTATTCTATAAAAAGCAACTAAATGAATGAGCAAAGTCCACTGTGGCCCACAGGCATTCACTAATGAATCTTCTGAGTAATCATATTTTGGGTTAAAAAGGCAGGTTAATTGGCCTTTTTGGATATAGTGTCATTGGTGAAAAGAAGTTGCAGTAGGGCATAAGGTTATAGGACCACAGGAAATTCTGATTTTAAAATAAAACACTAGTTTAATTTCTTATTCTCATATTATGTTACCTGAGATTAAACATATGGAGGCTCATATGGAAATCACATTTCTTACTTAAACTTTTATGTGAATTAATATATATTGATATACTAATTTTATTTTAGGACACTATAATGAAACCAGTAAAATCTATACAAAATTACATAAATCAGGCTGTTTACAGTGCAGTGAATACAATTTCAGTTTTGTTCTACATTTGTATCAAAATTATTTTATTCACTATTATTAAATAAAAACTGATGATGTAATATTTATATTTGAATATGTAATGTTAAATAGAGTGAACTTTTAAATATAATACATAATTATAACACTCATTTATTGCAATTAATTGGTTTTCTAAAATTTTATTTTCATTGACAGAATAATTTACATTTTTAAAGGGTATATGTGCTATTTTGATGCATGTATATAATGTGTAAAGATCAAATAATTACATATATTCACCCTTGGCATTAACATAATCATTTTCTCAACATTCACCATTTCTTTGTGTTGGGAACACTCTAAAATCTTTCTTCTAGTGATTATTGTTGAATATAGTCATTCTAATCTACTGGTGGACATTAGTACTTGTTTCTTATTTAAAAAAAATATATATAAATAATTTATAAACAAATAAGTTTATATATATTTGCATATACATTTGTCCATTTAGTATGATGTTGGCTATTGGTTTGTAATACATGGTTCTTATTAGATTAAATATCATCTATTCTGATTTTCTGTAGTATTTTTTTTATTATGAATGACTGTTGGACTTGTCAAAAGCTTTTTCTGAATCCATTAAGATGATAATGTGATTTCTGTGTTTGGCTCTGTTGATATGGTATATTATGTTTATTGACTTGTGTATGTTTCACTATTTCTGAATTCCTGGGATGAATCCCACTTGATCATAATCTTTTTGATGATTTGGTGCATTCTGTCTGCTAGCATCTTGTTGAAGATTCTTGTTCATTAGGGAGTTTAGCTTATAGTTCTATTTTTTGGTTAAGTCTTTCTCTGGTTTTAGTATCAAGATAATACTTGTCACCAGGAATGACATTAAATCTCCTCTAAATTTCTTGTTGAATTCAGCTGTGATTCCATCAGGACCTGGGCTTTATTGGTAAGATTTTTTATTACATTTCAGTTTCATTAACTTATACTGAGTTATTCAGAATGTTTATGTCTTCTTGATTTAGCTTTAGTAATTCTTACATATCTAGGAATCTTCCCATGTCTTCTGTGTTTTCCATCACATGAGAATAAAGATTTCTGAAGTAGGTATTGATGATCTTCTGAATTTCCATAAGATCTGTAAAAATTTCACCCTTTTCACTTCTGAGTCATAAATTTGAGTTTTTTGTTTCCTTTTATTATAAGGTTGGCTAAGGGTTTATCAATTTTATTTATTATTTTAAAGAAACAACTCTTCAATTTATTAATTCTTTGTATTATTTTCTTAGTCTCCACTGTATTACTTTCTGTTCTGATCTTTACAGTTTCTTCCCTTGTATCAGTTTTGGGATTGTCTTGCTCTTTTCTTTCTAGAAGCTTGAGGTGCAACATTAGGTTGTTTATTTGTGCTCATTCTGTTTTTTTCTGATGTAAGAATTTACTGTTATAAATTTCCCACTCATGACTACTTTCACTTAGTCCTATAAGTTCTGCTATGTTGTATTTGAGTTCTCATTTAGTTGTAGATATTGATTAATTTTTTCCTTAATTTCACCTGTAACCTACTGATTGTTTAGGAGGGTGCTATTTAATTTCCATGTGTTTATGGAGTTTTTGCAGTTTCTTTTGCCATGAATTTCCAATTTCATTGAGCTATGGTCAGATAATATGTATGGGATAATTTAAATTCCTTTGCATTTACTTAAGAATGTTTTGTGGGTTATTATATGATCTATTTTACATAATACTTTATATGCAGCTGAGAGGAATGTGTATTCTTATAATGCTGGGTGAAACACTGAAACCAGCTGTGAAGCCCATTTTTTCAAAGGTTTGGTTCAGTTATGATATTTTTGTTGATTTTTTTGTGTAGTTTGTCTATCTCTTTGTGACAATGGGGTATTAAGTTCTCCAGTTACAGTTGTGTTATTTATTTGATTTTTTATATCTATTAGTAATTATCTTATATAGTGAGAGTTCCAATATTTGGTGCATACATATTTATGATTGTTATCTCTACTTCTTGAAGTTTTCCCCTAACAAGTATGTAGTGACCTTCTTTCTCTATTTTGATCATTCTTGGTTTGAAGTTCACATTGTCTGCTAACAGAATAGCTACTCCTGACTTTTTCCTGGGTTCCTTTTCCATGGAGTATTCTTTTTCATCCTTTGACTTTTAATCTATGAATTTCTTTTTGAGTTAAATGTGTTTCTTGTATACAGCATATTGTTGGATCATTCTGTCAGTCTGTTTCTTTTGATTAGTGAATTGAGACCATTTACATTGATGGTTATAACTGATATGTGTTGACTTATCTTTGTCAATGATTTTTTTTGTTGGTCATACTTGCTCTTCTCCTCTGTTTGATTATTTTCCCTACTTAGTGAAAGCAGTTGTTTCAGTTGTTGTTCTTGGAATGGTGGTCATTCTCATCTCTGTCTAGAATACCTTTCAGTAGTTTTTGTTGGTTTGGTTTGGTGGTCATGAATTTCTTCAGTTGTTCCTGTATTGGAAATATCTTATTGCACTATTAATTTTAAAATATAGTCTTGCAAGGTACATCAATATGACCTGGAAGTTGTTTTCTTTCAAGACTTGCAATACTTTATTCCAAGCTCTTCTTGAGTTTAAGGTTTGTACTGAGAATCTTCCATGGTTCTGATAGGGTTTCCTTTATAGGATGTTTTAAATATCCTGTTTTTGTGCTTAATTTCTGAAATCTTGATTGTTATATATTTTAGTGTAGTTTTATTTTGGATATGCCTGTTTGGGGTTATGCTTTATTCATTTATATGTCAAGTTTTTTTTAAATCCATATGGGAAATTTTCTGTCATTATTTTTGTGAAGAATGCTTTATGGCATTGGTGCAGTGTCCCACTTTCTCACTGACCCCAGACAATCTTGTGTTGTTATTCTTTGCTTCAGGTCATAGCCTTTGGATTGATTTTTCATGCTGTCTTGCTATTTTTAAGATATGTTTCTTTTCATGATCACTAGCTGCAATTGTGTCTTCAAGATCTAAAATTCTACCTTCTCCTTAATTTAATCTGTTGCATACACTATCAATAGAGTTCTTAGTGTCTTGGATATCTATTTGGATCTATCTCATGCATTCTATTTCTTTCTTATGTTGGGCAGTTTTTGTTTCCATCATTTTTCTAAGCTTATCTATTGTTTTATCTGTTTCTTCTCTAATATCTTTGATTTTATGAATCATTTCTTTTGGTACTTGAGAGATTATTTTCTCTATAAAATTTTGCATTTGGTTTTTCACCTCTGTTTCTATCATTTCAGGAATTTTCAGAGTCTGACTTGCAATTTCATCTATCTTATTATGTTCTGGGCTTGTCCCGGGTGAGTTGGGGGTCTGAAGTTGCATTTGGTTTGGGTGTCTTGTCAATTTCTATTTTTAATTTTATTTTGTTTTGTATGTTGATGCTTGCTTCTTACGATAACTTTATCACTAGTACTGAGGCTTGTAGGTGGTTCTTCGTAGCTATCTGAAGGAACTACCTTCCCAATTTGTAAAGGATGCAAAGTTATTATATGGCTCAGCACCCAATCCTTTGGTACTTGGCTGTGGTTAAGATTATGGCCCCATACAATGACAGTGTTATCATACAGGGGAGAAAAATGGATTATAAAATATATGACATTCTGACTAAAGTAGTACACTTAATAAAGACAATAGTTTCAAGTACAACTTATCTAATGACAAACTATGGTAGCCAATAACCTACTATGCCAAACCACAGAAACAAACTCTGAAGTTGTATAACAAAATCAAACATATATGATGTACTTATATGCAGTGATTTTCTCCTTAGTGGGTTTATTCTACCTTTCTAAGATGGGGAGTGATAAGTCCCTCACCTGAGAGATAGTGTAATCATCATGGAAATTGTTTAAAACTGTACCCTGATAATGCATAACTCCTTCTTCCCAGAAGCCCCTATCGATTCTCCCTCCCAAAAGTCTGCCAAAGCTCAGTCATGTAAAGGTTTACCCAATCCCCTGCACTCTCACAAAATAAATCAGCTCCTATCAGTCCCCAGAGCCCTACCCCATCAGAGGCTATCTCAGGCAGAGGCTGTATCAGGCAGAAACTGCCCTTTGTCTGCAGGGAGAGCCACTACAACCTTCCTTGTGGTTACTCCCTCTGTGCCCTCTCTTTATTAAACTCTTTTCTTATCTAGTTGCCTCCTCTCTTTAATATTCTGCGCTGCCACAAATTCAGGACAAATCACTCAGTCAGGAAAATTAAGATGAGCAGGAGACAGTATAATGTGATGCATGAGGTTAAATACACTAGAGTCAACAATGGAGGTTAAAGAATGATAATCCAAGTTTTGGGAGGACACAAGAGGGACAGAATGAAATAGAATGCAAAAGAGTAATCAGAAAGGGAAGAGGTAATATTTACTCACCTGAAATTTTAAATAGAAGAAGTAATTGAATAAAGAGAAAAAGAGGATCAATAGAAGAAAATGAAAAAGAAGGGTAAGGAACCTAAACAGTGAAAAAAGAAGGAAAACAAAAAGAACAAAAAAGAAAAGAAATTTAAAAGATCAGGCAAAGAGAAGAGAAAAAAGCCCCAAAACAAAAATAACTACAAAATACAAAACAAAACAAGATGACATCCAATAATACAGGAAAGGAATAGCCAATCATATAAACAAGGGAGAATAAAAGTAATAAAATACCTCTCTGGTGTTTATTGTTGTGTGATATTTTCTGTGTTAGATCCCAGAAATGTGCTGGGTATGGAGCTGATCTTGGCCTCTGGATGCCCAGGCAGGGACTGGTGTTTTGTTGGTGGAGTTCTCCAGAGCCATTACTAGCTCCTCCCTGCTGCTTCAGACACTTCCACATTGCTGGTTTCAGTGATTACTCTGCTTCCAAAGGCCTGTGTCTCTCCCGCATGACTAAGGCCCTGCAGTCCCTGGTTTCCCTTAGGGTGGTCCACCCACCAAAGGTATGCGTGCACCTGCACTGATGTTAGTTTATGAACAAGTCTTGGAATCAAGTTCCCAATACATCCATTTCTATGTTTTGAAGTTATGGTTGCGATCCATTTAGAAGTATGAGAGGTGAAGGGTCTGTCTTGGCACAAAGTGTGGTGAATATATCAACTAGTGATGATATCTTATTGTTAAAAGTAAATCAATCAATCAATCAATCAATCAATCAATCAATACTAGGACATCCATAAAAGAGGAAAAGAGAGCAAAACAAAATGGGTGTCAAAAGACTTTAGTCCCAGAACAGGCTGCCACTGTCAGCTTTGCAATTTTCTTGATCCTGTCCTAGTGTTTCAGGCAGGAAACCTTCTGGCCAGGGAAGGGATGCTGCTGGCTGCGTGCCCCACATTTGGCAACAACAGGGTAAGCATGCCACCCTGTTTTTTCATCTGTTAGGAAGAACATTGGAGAAGATGATACCATTCTGGCACCTGGATTGCAATTAGTGATGCTAAATGCCCATACATAGTGGCTACCCTCCCTCTGGGATTCAGGGGAAACCCTACAAAGACTACCAATGCCACAAGATACTCCCATGTCCACGTTCCAGGTCCCTGGGTGGATATACATATATATATTCTCCCGGGGGTACTGAAATTGAAGCCTAGCGCTTTCTCACCAAGCTCTAGCCCTTTAAATTATTCTTAATTTTGAGAAAGTATGTCATGAAGACTTCATTGTTGAGACTTGAGGGCTACCATATGGTGTGTCTTTCGGAATAGTCTCTGTGCTAATGAGAACATTTGTGCTCTGAAGTTGCTGGATGAATTTTTTTCTATGAACATCTTTTAGTCCCAGTCGATCTACCGGGTTAACACCTTTCCATCGATCCTTCAGCCTTCCTGGGGCAGACTCTTCAGCCTTCTGCCACAGACCATTCAGCCTCTTGATTTCAGCTCCTACGGGACACTGCAGGAGTTGCAGGCCTTTGACTGCATCCTTCGGATCCAGTGCACAGACTGAACTTTTGAACTCTTCCATCCTGTGACTCTGTGGGTGGTTGTCCAACCTGCCTAGGAGCCAGCTGACTATGCTGTCATTCATTGTAATGATGAAAGTATTTTCATTGTTATTTGGTTTGACTGCCAAACAATATTCATGCAATTTCTGTACATGAGATTTTGTGAATATTTGCTCTTTTTAGGGGTGTTGGGATAAACTAAAGTAACACAAGTTTGGAGTCATGGGATAAACATGTGTTTGTTATGTATAGATCTTTCCATAAGTTTATGAAAGCAATTGAACTAATTTGTCTTTTGATCAGCAGTTTAGCAGAGATGAAGTTACTTCATGTCTTCAGAAATCTAGGTTGTTCACTAAAAACAAGTAGTTGTTATTCTGTTGAGTATTTTTTAATTATTATTTTAGTTTTGGTCCACTCTTCTTGTGAGCAGTGATGTGCTGAACTTTTGACCATGCTTGTCAGCTACCTAGGTGTCTATTTTGGGAAGTGCTTATTCAAGTGTTTTGTGCCTTTTTAAAATTTGGTGCCCTTTATTTTTCCTTATTGAATTCTCATTGAATTTTACAAGTTGTTGCTATTCACTGATTATATATGTTGCTAAAGTTTACCTATCAACATTCTTAAGGGTATCATTTATTATATGTTAATTTTAAGGAGTATATATGGTACCAAGTTTTTTTCTGCAATTAATGTAGTTTTGCTCTATGAAATGTCTTTCTATTACTTCAAGATCATTAAATTATGTATACATATGCATATTTGTTACTAGATATGAAATGTTGGTCAAAATTCACCTTGAATAAAAATATTTACATGTTCTGGCATTTATTACTGACATTGTGCATAGAAAACTCAACTTTCATAGTCTTAAGGAAAATTTATAGAAAAACATTGTCTTGGACTGAGCTTCTGCAGTAGGTCTGAACAGACCAAAGTAAAATGAAATCATTTTGACTAAGCACCATATGGTGAAACTGAAGCTTTAAAGAAGCTGAAAAATCTTCCAAGAAAGGATTTCTTAGGATAATATTCACACCAACCAATCAGAAGGGATACTGTACAGTCAGCTCAATTAGCTTGATAAGAAAGTCCCTTCTACTTTAACTGTACAAGGAAAGCAGCCTGAAGCAGCCTGTTCATCAATCCATGGTTTATATCACCCTGTTTCCCTGCTCTTGCTGAAAGTCCCTTACAAAACCCAGCTGTTCCTGCAGGCCCTGTGGAGCTCCTTTTATTTTAGATGGTGTGCTGCTTCCTCCATGAGTCACTGATAAAAGCCAATTATATTTTCAGATTGTATGCCTTGAAATTTATTTTAAAAATTGATATCAAGTGATTATGAAAGCATAAATGTGTTGTTGATTATCTTCAGTTTCATTAATCTATTTGTCTATTTCTCTACCATGCTATTTTTATTTGTTCCAATTTTATATTAGAGATCTGACAGTATATGTACTTTTAATGACTTCTCTGTAGCATTTTCTTGTTTTTCCAGTTCATGTGAACATTTATAAAATCTTTTGAATAAGCTTGTCAAGTTGTGATATATTGTCTAGGAATTTATTGAATCAGTAATTCAATTTGATGATATTGGTATATTTACATAAAATCTTCTAATCTTACATATGAGAAATCTTTCTGTTAACTTCCCCTTGACTTCTCTCAGCAGTGTTTTAGAGTTCTTAGTGTAGATATCTGTAAATCTTTTGTTTAGGATAGTCTCATATGACTGTGTGTTTTTTGTATATAGTAAGTGTTATTAGTATGTAGTTGTGATCGGTGTATATTTCCTGGATTTGAGGTGCATTATCTGGGTATCAAGGAGTATCTCTTCATTCTGGCTGCTCAGAACTCCTCAGCTTCTAATCTCATGAATGCATTATATTTTTATTGGTGAACAAAATGATTTTAAAATTAAAAATATAAAGTGAGTTAAAAATCCTGTGCAGGTCTTTTTATGGATTATGTAAATGGAGGGAAGGAAAAGGGACAGGAGGGAAAAGGGATAAAGAGAGGAAGTGGGATTTGTTATGTACATATGCCAGCTACACACAAGGAATATAAACACTGTATGTGGTAAACGTGTGCCAAAAAATGGCAATGGAGGAAGACTCAAGGAATAGTTGAGGGGAAGGCGAGTGAAAAGTGGATGAAAAAAGGAATTAAGATATATTATGCAGGTGTACCAACTTCACACAAGGAATGCAAACATTTTGTACAATAAACATGTACAAATATAAAAGGTAAAATCTTGTAGCATAGGAAAATCTACATGTATACCATACAAATCTGTCTCAGGGTCATGAAAATGGTATAGTGTTTGATGTCTGGCCCATGTCTCTGTGATAACTGGTATATTGTAAAATGTGATTTCTGGAGTGGAGGTTAAAAATTATCTTCCTCAGTTGCTTTTAATTGCTATATCTGATTATTGTGTGTATGGAGATCAACAGTTTGGGAAATGAAACTCCAATTGTTAGAAACTTCAAAATGTGCATAATTGATAGAGATAAAACCACCAAATTCCCAGGAATATAGGAAAAATATAGAAGAGATAATTGTTGTAGTGTTTATTATAATGTGAACCAATTATATCACATAATTATTTATTGAATAGCTAAGGTAAAAGTTTGCAATCATTTGAGAATACAAAGGAAAAACTGTAACTTAGACTGATGCTGAGAGTAAAAAAGCCTTCCCAGGCTGAGGTAGGATAGAAAATGCACACAATTACTTGATCCCAAGAATTGAGATGACCTCAGTTATTATTACTATTATTTTTGATTAAAGTTATATTGAGGTTTGTTTATATGTGAAGTCAGTTCTTGTTTTTTGAAAAGGGTATGAGTGTAATATTTCATTGTTCATAAATATAAATTTTCTTTGCTAGGAAACAGAAGATTTAAATCTTAAAAATCTAGATTATGGAGGGCTAGTATTTTTTACTGAAAACTTGATTCCTCCACATTAGCAAACCCTGTACTTCTTTAATGTCAATGGAATTCTTTTGATTGAGTCCTTAAAGGCCTGCTTTACTTGCTTGTTCCTCAGCGTGTAAATGAAAGGGTTCAGCATAGGAGCAAAGGAAGTAGTGAGGACTGTCACACCCTTGTTAACAGCCACTGAGTCTTTTGCTGAAGGCTTAACATAGACGAAGATACAGCTGCCATAAGTGATGGAAATCACAATCATGTGGGAAGAGCAGGTAGAAAATGCCTTTTTCTTTTGCTGGGCAGAAGGAAATTGTAGAATGGTCTTGATGATATATATGTAGGATTGAACTACGCACACCAGAGTCATGATAAAGGTTAGCACAGCGCTGACAATGACCATCTGCTCAATGAGCCATGTTTCTGAGCATGAGATCTTTAGAAGAGGGGCTGCATCACAGATAAAATGGTCAATAACATTAGAGTCACAGAATTTCAGATTTATGCCCAGGCTGAGTGGAGGGAGTATGATCACCAAGGCAGCTGTCCAGCAGCAAAGGACAAGTCTTTTGCAGACCCTGCTGTTCATGATGGTCACATAATGCAAGGGTTTGCAGATGGCCACATATCGGTCATAGGACATGGTGGCAAGGAGATAGAATTCTGCTACACCCAAAAGATCAGTAAAAAATATTTGAATGATACAATTTTCATATGTGATTGTCTTGTCACCAGTTGATATGTTGTACAAGTATCTGGGAACACAGGCAGATGTAAATGAGATTTCTAAGAAGGATAAATTTTGCAGGAAAAAGTACATGGCAGTTTTAAGGTGTGAATCTGTGAAAGTGAGCAAGATGATTGTGAGGTTCCCAATTATACTCAACATGTAGGTGAAAAACAGGAAGATGAAAATCACAACCTTCAGTTGTGGGTCATCGGTCAGTCCCAGCAGGATAAATGTTGTAACTGTGTGGTTTCTCATAATTGAATATTTGCTTCTATTCATTCTGCATATATAGTTAAGAGATACTCAATATGGGAAGAGTGCTGTTATTGTTACATTGCAATTCCATGGCTCAACAATATATAAAACAATTATGCAAAATTTTTCTTTGTTTTTAAAGAATTTTTAATAAATGCATTGAATTAAGTTCCACTGTGGCATTGTTTTTGTAATTTTAAGTGATGAAGAATTCTGCAGCCACAATTTTTACTTGTAGAGTATTTTAATACCTACGTGTATGGGTTGTTTACTGATAAACTACAAAAATAACCAATATGCTCTTCAATTTCTTTGTAGGCTCCAATTCTTCCATCAGGTTCTTCATGGTTGTCAGGGATCTGTACTAATAAAAATTAAAAGTTAAAAAAAAACAGTGTTGTGTGTCCCTGTGTACCTAGCTTTTTATATCCATTTGAAGATTAAAAACTAGAATGAATGAGATACTCAGAAATCTTAATGAGAAAAGCAAAGTAACAATTAAATAAAAGGCAAAGTAACTGAATAAGAATTTCTTAAAAGAAAAAATACAAATGATTAACAAATACATGATAAATACCACATATCATTAACCACCAGGAAAATGCTAATAAAAACTATAATGAGATATTACCTCATCTTAGTTAGAATGTCTACTGTAAAAAAATCCTTAATTAATTCATACTGGACAGGATATGGAGAAAAAATGTTTTTGCATCCTACTAATGGGATGTAAATTAGAATAGCCATTCTGTGGCTAATATAGAGGTCCTTAAACAAACTTAAAGTAATATTACCATATATTCCAGTTATTTCGATACTGAGTAAAGAGTCAAAAAGAATGATATCCACATAATGAATAAACATTTCACTAACCACAGAGGCCAAGATATGGAATCTGCCTAGCTGTCCATCAACAGAAGATGGAACAAGAGTTCATGGTACAAGTGCACAATGGAATGTTAGTTGTACAGAAGAATGAAATCTTGTCATCTGGAATAAAATAATAGAACTGGAGGACCTCCTGTTGAGTGAAATAAACCAAACACAGACAGAAAACTAATGCATATTCTCTTTCATTTGTGGAGGAGTTTACCTTAATGTAGAATAACGATTACTAGAGGTTGGGAAAGGCATGTGGTGAGTATGGAGGAGGAGTGGACAAACAGAATTTGGATTTGATTGGTGCACAGTATACATGAGTGGAAATACCACACGGAACTCATTACTGTATACAGTTCATACAAATCAACCAAGGATAAAATAAAATAATTATAAAATTAAAGAGAAAATTTTGAATTCTGGCAGTATTAATATCTTTAAACTTCTGTTTTTGTCAAACAATTCCTTATTTTCTCTTTCTCCTTTCTCTTGCTCATCACTTTCTTTTCAAAATTTATGTTTACTGCTCAGTTCTGTGCATCATAGAGACAGTGCTTTGATGAGAATTTTGTTGTTTAGAATGCTAGCAGCATATGTTCAGTGAGGCATGTGCAGGCCTATATGATATCATCACAAATCTTTGACAGACATTCTACATCTTGGTACCAATATCATTAATCACACAGAAAATCAAGCTTGAAATACAACCACATTCTGAAACAGTTTGCTTGTGTTCAGATTCAGTTTTACTAACTAAAACTGGAAATAAAATGGTATTCTTTACATGCCAATTTTAAAAATTATGTTAGTGTATTTAATCATCTATATGCTATCTCAATGTCTGTATTTTAGAAAATCTCTGAATTTATTTTAGAAAAGGGCATAGCTCATAATAACTAATAAATATACACTTAGCACTCCAGTGTGCTGGTGACATGACTTTTCTTTTGATAGTAGTCACTCATTAATTCTTTACCATATTGGGAATCAAACTTTTGTTCCCATCATTCTAGTGAAAGTCTTTGCCTTAATTTATTAAGACCTCATTTTTTCCCTTGAAGTAGCAAATGACTTATTTTTGATCACATATGATTCATAACATTTTCTCATAATTTAGCTTAATGCTGCACAGAAATTTTCCCTCTCAGTCTTTAAATTTCTAATTTCTACTGTTTCTTTTCATAATTTTTTATGTTTGTATGTCTCAGTCCCCCATCTTATATACTTTTTAACTCAGTAGATATATCATTGGTAGATATTTTCTTGAATTTCTAATTGCTTGATTTCCAAAAATAATTGCTCTTAAGAATCTTGGGAATGCAGTCAAATCCATGAGGTTATACATATTTTCCTTGTAGCTCTTTCCCTGAATTTTTATAATCTAACAAGTAAGTTTGGATAGCTATTGAGCTAATCACTTTACACAGATTCTCTACATGGGTTAACTTTTCTTCTGAGAATTTTTCCTATCTTTGCTCTATATGACCTGGTTGCCCTTGACATACAAATATAAGTACTTGGTCCCTGCTTTTTTAGAGTATGATTGATTCTTCTGGGATCCAAATGAAATTTTAGAATAGCTTAAGATGTCATTCAGAGAAACTAGTTCTTACCTGTATCTTAGCACTGTTTTAAGAATGTACACCATTTTATCATTAAATCAAAGTTATCTTATTAGAATATCATCTATAAATAATGCAGTATAGCATATCATCTATAAATAATGCAATTGTCTATAAATAATGCATCTATAAATAATGCAGTTACATGTTCAATGCTAAGAAATATACAAAAGTTTCCCACATGAACTGTTTTTATTTCGGATCTAACTAAAATTTGCTGCAATCTTTAATTTACTTAATTTGTTATATTCAGACATTTTGACTGTTTTGGTTTCAGTGTGTTTTTCAGTTATGGAAGTAAATTTTATTGTGAAAAAGCATAACTCTGTTTATATCCCTTGCCTTCACTCTTTGCCTTGTCTTTGCCTGACTGGCAGTCAGGAGAATAGCGGTGTATTCATTGCTATCGCTTTTGTTTTGCTGATGCTTTGCTCCACAGAGTAGTAAAACTGGAAGCCAGGAGTTTGCCATTCTAAATTTGTGGGGAAATCATCTCTATCATTTTTCAACAACTAATACAAATTATATATTATAAAAATTCATTAAATAATTTGAAATTTGAATAAGTGCTTCCCCCAAATAAATTTTTTTCTTTATGTTCCAATATTTTTAATATTGTAAAATTTCACTATATGTGTACATTAATATATTTCCACCTACTGAGGTGGAGGCCAACTCAGACCCTGTGTGAAAGTTCTAGAGTCAGGTCCCAGGAACCATAGTATCAAAGAGAAAGGGCATGAACTTGCTCATGCCTTGCTTGAGAATTAGGGTGATACCATGGAATACAAGTCTACCCCGACCTTTGCAACAGGTCATCTCAAGGTGCAGTGAAAGAGCTTTTCTGCAGTCCACCTCCCTGCCTGCCTCTGCTTCTTCACAATGTATTAAAAGCTTTGCTTTTCTTGTGGCTACTAATGTGGGTCTACAGAGTGAATAATATAAAATCACTTTATCTTCTAGTCATTAAATCATCCTTCCATGAGATGTCTGATATTACAATGCAAAGGTTAAGTAGTTGCTTTGAATAACATTGCATGACTACTGACTGCATTTCATTTAGAAGATTTTAAACTTTGATTGTAGAGTTGATGTGTCATCAAAGTCATTATGAAATGATTTTTTGTTGGTTGTTGGTTGTTATTCTTCATGTTACTCAAATTATACATTTATATAGGCTCCTTCACATCTTTATATTGTCCTCATATGGTTTATTTATTCTTGTATAAAAATGACCATATTAATGAATACAAATTAAAAGTAATGTATTTCATAAATAACATTTCATTAACAGACATATTAAAACAAAAATTTTAGATTTATACATTCAGGAAAAATACCTATCACTCATAGACAAATATAGTCAATCTTACAAAAAGCATATAACTGAAGTGACAGAATTTATTTTACTTACATTTCTGGTAGGTATCATAGTCTCCCTCAGGAATTATTCACTTATAATTATTTTTTTTAAAAGAGAATTTAAAAAACAATAAAAATTGTTTTTAAACTCAAAACAAGATGATAGGATATTAACAATGATTATTATATTGCATATTTTTGTCTTCAGTATAGTTTCTCTGATTACTAGATATAGGAATGCAAAATTGATCAAACAATATAAGCACTAACTGTTCCTGTCAATGAACTAAATAAATGAGTGGTACAATTATTTTAGCTCTCTTGTATATATATATATATATTTCTCTTCCTATAATTATTCTTACAGCTACAAATTTGAAAATGAAGGAAATATCAAATTTTGAGAATTTTTTTCTCACTATCTCACATTTACAGAAACTTTCAGTGACTAGAATTATATTTATCTTTAATCTATTAAATTTTCACATATAGATGTGCTGTCACAAGCCTAGGAAATATCTTTACTTTCCATTACTGAAAAAGAATGCTTGTAAAAAGGAACAGTTGGTATCTTTAAAAGAGTTTATATTATGAATTATTTTTGCTCAGGAAGATTTCTCCAATATCAAACTTGATGTTGGTATTGTGTTAAATGTGCAACAAAGTTAATAAACAAAAGGACCTTGATGACTCAGATTTGAAAATTACTAACAAACCTTCTGTGTAATGGACTTTGGGGAAAAAGCCCACATCAAAGGTAACATGTTAACAGTGGGGAATGGCCTTTAGAGACAGGAGAAAGCATTAGAATAATTTAAAACAGACTGATAGGAAAAAAATGAAAATCTAATTAAAAATGAAACTTTGTTCAGTTTCTCCCTGTCATGTAAGTTGGATAAAAGATCACATATATGTTATATATGCCTAATACAGTTGATGTGATATGAAAAAACAAAATACAGGATAACAGTTCGAAGAAAATAACTTTTCAAAAAAGTTGCAAATGCTAACATTTTGTAGAATGCCCTCCCATACTTTTCCTCCAGCAAACATAATAATGTCACATGCAATATTTACAAGGCATGAATGTTAAATTTGAAAAGTAGGAATGTTAAAATAGATATGTTTTTACACACAATCTTAAATTTAGATATACATGCATGTATTTTTAATGTAAAAATTACTATGTATCATTTTAATCCTACTTTAATCCTACTTTATTGCAGTCCAGTGTAATAATGTAACATTGGCGTGTTACTTTACTTTTAGCATGTTACAATTACTTTATTGTAAAATTTATACTTTCCCAATGTCCAACCTTTCAAAACATAATTTGTAGTTACTCATTTGTGTAAGATTATGTTTGTTTCTTTTCTACATCATTCACAATTATAAAATATTCTACCAGAAGGACTTTTACAAACTTCTTCTTCTTTGTTTTTGTTTTTGGTGTTGTTTGTTTGTTTGTTTTTTTTTTGGTCTGTTGGCCTGTTGTTAGAATACTTTTGAGAAGTAAATTTCCTCAGTGAAATGGATTTTATTTTTAATATATATGAAGTGATAACTAAATATGTTCTTGAAGTAAAAATATGAATGCCTTTGTTTATATATATTTCTTATAATAAACACTTTTTGTTTACAGAGTGTGAGAATTATTATCTTATTTAATTAAGGATTGATCTGGTCAAGACTGGCTTGCAAATTCTGGGGGTGATAATTTATAAGGATGAATACATACTTTTTAACTGTATTACATTTAATTGTAATTAATAAATTTAGATTAATTTATGTACTTTTTTTTTATCCAATGCCATAGTAAAGACGGGCATTTCATTGTCCAAAGTTCCTGCTTTACATTTCTCTCTTAACATTCATCCTGCCCCATGCTCCAAACAAACAGTAATAGGATCCAGTCATTGTGGATTCACTTTATGAAAAGCCTGTTATATTTTTTAGGGTTTCACTGGTAAGAAAGTATATCTACATATACAGTATGTATGTTTTGCAGCCAAGTAGCTTTCACTTAGCTTGAGGTTTTTGAACCTCACTGTTGTTATATGTACTAGTAGTTAATTTAAAAACTAAGGATTTCTTTGAAAAGGTGAATATAATAAAGGTTATTATTTTAAGCATTAAATGTGGACTGTTTCAGTACATTCATAGATTCTTGTATTGATTAACATTATCTAATTGTATAACATTTTATTTACTCCAGAAAGAAAACCAATAACAGCCAATTCCACTCCCCCTATTCTTAGTTGCTTATAATTGATAACTTTTATTTTGTCTCTAAGAAATTATCAATTCTGGATTTTCCTTTAAATGAAATGTTAGAATATGTAGATTTTTGGTTTGATTTTCTCTTACCATAGTGTTTCAAGCTTCATTCAAAATGTAGCATGTATAAATACTTCATTCCCTTTTATTACCAAATAATATTTCATTATGTATATGTATTAAATCTTGCTTTTTCATTTGCCTGTTGATGGGCATTTCTCTTGTAATTAATTATAGTCACCATGTTATGTAATAGAACTCCTGAGCTAATCCCTCCTAACTGAAATTTTGTATTCCTTCATTGAAATTGCCCCAACTTTCCACCAGTCCCTAGTAGAAACTCTACTGCTATGAATTTGACCTTTTAGATTCCACATATAAGTAAAATCATGCAGCATAGTTTTTCTGTCAGGTTTATTTCATTTTATACAATGTTC
Organism: Dolichotis patagonum; assembly: GCA_004027295.1. Taxonomy (NCBI): domain Eukaryota; kingdom Metazoa; phylum Chordata; class Mammalia; order Rodentia; family Caviidae; genus Dolichotis; species Dolichotis patagonum. Next base: position 56,786 of record PVJX010008714.1, read on the forward strand.
TACAGGTTCATTCATGCTGTCACAAATGAGAGATTTTCTGCTTTTTAAAAGCATACCTTTTAAAAATCCATATATCCATTGATAGACACCTAAGGTTGATTTTATGTTTTGGTGAATAATACTGCAATGATCTTAAGAATGAAGATATCTTTTTGATATAACAACTCTATTTTCTTTGTATAAATGTCTAAAAATGGAATTGCTGGGTTATTTGGTAGTTTCATTTTTTGTTTTGTTTTCTTTTAGGAAACTGCTTTCCATTTTACAGAATTGCTGAACTCTTTACACTTCCACCAGCAGCATGCAAGTGTTCCCTTTTCATCCCATCCTCACCAGCACTTGTTAATAAGACAGTAGTTATCTTCTTGTGTCTGAGGTGATCATCATAATGGTTTTAGTTTGAATTTCCCTGATGACTAGTGATGTAGAACATTCTTTCCCATAAGTTTTGACCCTTCATATCTTGTTTCTGTAAGCATTAGTTCAGATCCTTTGCTCATTTTTAAATCAGGTTACTTTTTGTTCATTTGTTTGTTTTAGTTCCTAAGATATTTTGGATATCAACCACTTACCAGATGGGTTTTGAATATATTTTCTTCCATTCTTTATGTTTTTCTTTTCACTCTGCTTCCTGTGTTTGTTTGTTTTTGGTTTTTTTTTTTTGAGACAGAGTCTTGCTATACAGTTTTGGCTGTTATTTATGTACCATTGTCTGGCCTTGAACTCAGATATATCCTCTTGCCTCAGCCATCCAACTACTGAGAGTAGAGGCATGTACTGCCACAGCCGGTTACTCTGTTTTCTGGACTGCAAAAAGCTTTTAAATTTTAGTCTCATTTACCATACTGATTCTTGTGTTTGGGGTCTTATTTATAAAATTATACTCCAGACCAGTGTTGTAAACCTTTTTTCTATGTTTTTTCCTAGTACTTTTCCAGATTAAGTTTACACATTTTGATTTTAATTCATTATGAATTGATTTCTATAAAGAGGGCAAAGTAAGCATCTGCTTTGACTTTTCTGCATGCAGATATCAAGATTTCTTATTATCAATTGCATCACACTCTTTTCCACCAAAAAATCAGTTTGCATATGGAGATTGATGTGCACACAAGATACCAAGATGTTATAAAAAATTTTTATTGCTTACATAATCTTTGAAGGAACAGATTAGGTTTCCCGACCTCATCTAAAAATGGCTTGAAAGACATGGATTTAGCTAAGTGGCATAAACGCCTGCCTGGCAAGTGTAAGATCATGAGTTTTATCCCTCATAAAAAAAAACTTGAAAAATCAAGGCAAGGAGACATGGTTTTAAGAGGTGTGTGTGGGGGGAGGGTAACTGTGTGTGGTTTGAACATCTTGACAATGTCAAATGGGAGGTCTCCTGAACTTTCTTATCAGTTTACTCAGAGTGAAGCTGAAAAGAAGGATAGAAAAGTGAAGTTCAAAAGTTATCAGTGGTTGGTGCTGAGGTACAGCTCAGGAGTATAAGCTCCTGCTTGGCAAGCACAAGGTACTGAGTTCAAATCCCTGTGTAAAAAGTACACCCCCCCAAAAAAGAGTTATCACTAGTGAAATATCAAAATATAGAGTCATTTGTTTTTCAACTTACTACATACTCATAGTGGTAGAGGTAACAGGGTTAGGATTAAGATTACAGTTAGGGTTAGGGTTATAGTATTGAGGCAAAAGTCACTGGGAGGCAAGAAATTCCATATTTAGATGCAGTACAGATAGTATGTTGAGTTAACAAGGAAATTTTCTGCCCTTCTTTTATCTTGCACTGGACATGTTCTATAGCCACATCATAGCCTGGAGACCCAAAGTCTCAGGAGAGTTGCAGAACATGATGTTGGAAAGAATTTAGTTCATGAGCAGTCTTCCTTAGTTACCATATCAGATCTCATCTTTTATAGAAAGGAAGTAGATATAGGGATGCTGACTTATTCCTCAGCCATTAGGCCTCTCACTTAATACAAGCTAGTAACATAAAAGCAGGTCTGGATAGAATAGTGAAAGAAAAAGATGAGAAAATACAGTATTTCAACAAATGATTAATGTGATGGAGAATCTAAGATGTCAATTAAATGTATCTGAATGATATATCTTTCAAAGACAAAGGGTAAGATTAGAAATGTGGAAGAAATATTTGGATTTCAGTTCTTTTGCATATGAATGGTTGATTTTATGTGTATTTTAATATTGCCTTTAGTTTTGAATAACAGGAGAAGTACAGTGGCACCTCAGTTGTGAAGAGCTTCAATTTCAACTCTCCACTACTTGAACAGCAAAATTCAAAAAATCTCTTTGTTGAGTTTCATAGCTGAACTAGAAATCTGACTTGGAAAAACCTGTAGCTATGTAGTCGAAGAGTCACACATCACATCTCTGGGTGGATACAAAGGCGTGATGCTTCACTTTAAAAGCTGCTCTCACTTAGGTAACTCATGGGTAGCGCTTTGTACCAATGAGTTAAAACATTCATTACTGTTCACTTTTTTTGCATTTATTTGTGTAAAACATCAAAATCATTAGTCTAAAGAAAGTTACTGATAACAATGGCCTTGAATCAGGCCAGCAGATTGATATAGCTACTGGTTTCAACAGGAGCCTCAAGAGAATTCTTTCTGTGGCCTGTTGGCCATTTCAGAACTTTGGAAATGTAATGGTCAATTCATCAGAGAGAAATAGCTTACTAAAGGATAAATTTTAGAAGCACCTACTCCCCTGTGTGGTGAGTGGCTTGAGCATGGCAGGCTTTGGAGGCCCAGAGAAGGAAACACCAGCACCATGCTGGGACCTGGGGCACCTAGAAACCAAGCAACTACTACTCTCCCTGGGGAGTGGCTGTGAGGCTTCTGTCCACCCCCATCCCCATTAACAAGTGGGAGACAGTGATCTGGACATCTTTTGAAAGGCTGGCTATGTTTTGTATCAATTCTCAAAGTCAATACTCAAAAATCAATAGCATTCCTATACACTAACAACAAAAGCACTGAGAGACAAATAAGGCAAGCCGCATCCTTAACACTAGCATCCAAAAAAATGAAATACTTAGGAATTAATCTCATGAAAGAAATAAAAGAGCTATACAGGGATAATTACAATACTCTGAAAAAGGAAATAAAAGAGGACCTCAGAAAGTGGAAAGACATCCCTTGTTCATGGATACAAAGAATAAATATTGTGAAAATGGCCATTCTCCAAAAATTGTTATACAGATTTAATGCAATTCCAATCAAAATACCACTACAATACCTCACAGATCTAGAGAAATCACTCCTAAAATTCATGTGGATCCAGAAGAGACCTAGAATAGCAAAGGCAATTTTAAGCAGCAGAGGCAAGACAGGAGGCATCACAATCCTTGTCTTGAAGTTATACTACAAAGCTACTGTAATAAAATCAATATGGTACTGGAATAAAAACAGATCTGAATATCAATGGAATAGATTGGAAGATACAACCACAACTACAAACTCACTCAACCACTTTATCTTTGATAAAGTGGCCAAAGATTTGCTGGAAGAACGATAGTCTCCTTAACAAATGATGTGGAGAAGACACAGACAGAAGAATGGTGAAACAAAAAAGGAGAGAAACATTTAATGAAGAAAACAAGCAAAACCTAGAATTCATGAAGCAAATTCAAAGAGATTATCAGGACACTAAAGACTCCATAGAAAACTGGCAAAACTGCTTGAAAGAAACCAAAGATAGACTATCAAAAATTGAACACATGTTTCTAATGTGTGATCATGAAAGGCAAGATCTCCTAAAAATAACAAGGGAGCAGGCAGTAACAATTGGAAGGCTAGAGGATGACAAGAGGATCTATAAATTAAGAATAAAGCATCTATAACTTAAGAATAACTTCAGAATATAACAATAATGAAGAAGCAGGAGTCAAAACAGAGGAATTGCAAAGGCTATTCACAGAAATAAATAAGGAAAATTTCCCAAGCATAGAAAAAGGAAATGATATGCAGATGTATGAAGCACACAGAACTCCAGCCACATACAAGCAAAACAGAGCTACACCTAGACACATAATAATCAAGATCCCAGAAATTCAATATAAGAACAGAATATTAAAAGCCATCAGAGAAAAGAAACAGGTCACCTATAAAGGAAAACCCATCAAGATCATGGCAGACTTCTCGACACAAACCATCAGGTCAAGAAGAGCTTGGAGTGAAGTAATTCAAGCCCTGAAGGAGAACAACCTCCAGCCCAGATTGATGTATCCTGCAAAACTCTCTCTAGAAATTAATGGCGAAACAAGATGCTTCTATGACAAAGAGGAACTTGGAGAATTTGTGACCACCAATCCAACCCTACAAAAAATACTGAAGGACATTCTAGAGAGAGAGAGAAAAAGAATATGAACATTTCAGGAACAGTGGCAGAGAGGCCTCCAGACAGTGGAATGGAACAGAAAAATAGACAACCAATGGCAGAAAAACAGAATAGCAGAAATAAGGCAGAGAAGATTGGCTGTAATCTCTAGTATAGATGGCCTTGAAATATTAACAAAGAGAAACACAGGCAGAGTAGATCAGGAGACAGGGTCCATTGAGAGGCTCTATATAGGGAGGCAGTGGGACCCAAAACAAGTGTTGCACCCTATGGGAGCGAAAGGGGAGGAACTGTCTAAAAAAGGAAGGCAGAGGATATTGTTAAATGGGTAACAAGATTTAAAATTTACATTACTCTCATCACTCTGCTTGGATGAATTATGCACTGTTCCAGGTTGGCTACTTAGGCTAGGCTTGAGGACATGGTCAGCTATCTCAAAAATAAGAGGACATATTATGCTAATCATCCCTAATTTCCTATCAACTTAATCTGAAGCCCATTATAACTTATACTGTCTTATTATGACTGATCTTATTGAAATCTGGGTTGTTAGATTGCTACTTTATATTGACTGATTTTATTTAAATCTGTTATGATTGATAGCATCAAGTCTAAGAGTATAGGCAACTACACTGAAGATGACAAGATTCATTAAGATACCAACTCTGGTTTGATTATTACCTGCTTTTGAAGTCTTATAATATCTCCAGTGTTTTGTTTTTATTAATGTTGTTACATACTGCTGAGACATCATGGTAACCATTGTAGATCATCTTTTATTGCAGTTATATATGACTTTTTCTTCATGCTTTTCTAGGAATTGTTTTGTTTTATCTTGCTTTGTTTTGTTTTTCCCTCTAATACAGAAAGGATAGATATACATGTATAGACTCATGCATGTGTAAAGCTTATAAACAGTTTATTAGAACCAACTATATAGCACATGTTGAAATGAACAACTACTTTGAAGAAAAATAGACACTACAGTACCCAGTGCTGATTCCATAATGTCATGATGTGTAATCCAGCAAAATTATCATTCTTTGTTCAAAGTGATTTTAGTTTGTTTTGTTTTGTTTAAGTTCAACACACATGAAGGTATGGACAACTGTTTTGAAAAGAATGAGAGACACTATGACAGCCATTCTCAGCTTCTCTATTGTCTAGTCTTGAAGACCTGAAATGCCCTCCTTGTCCTGCTCAGATAAATTCCATACTATGTTGTTTCATGTGAATTCCCTGTATGTGACAATATGGACAACTATTTGGAAGAAAACAAGAGTCAATATGATAAAGTGAATATCTCTAATTGTCTAGTTTTGGAAGTTTTGTCCCTTACATTGCTTTCTTGTAATCCACTTTGTTCTGTAATTTTACCCTTTTGCTATAATTGAATGTATACTTGAATGGGTAAGATGGATGACCATACTGCTGTTTTTTTTTTGTCAGATCGTGGAACAGAACTGGTAACAGACTCACTGTTTGAATGTCTACTTTACATGTTTTAAATTTATAATTTGAACAACTATTTCAAAGAAGTCAGTATGTAATTTGTCAAGTAATAATCTCTTAGGTTTTTCTGTTGTTGTTCTTTTCCTTTTTTCCTTGGAATTCTGTATTGTTGCTACCCTTTATTCTGTTTTGTTTTTTTTTTCTTTCTTCTCTTTAAATAAAAAAAAATGGTGTGGAAAAACTGGTTATCCATATGCTGAAGACTAACACTAGACCCATGCCTATCACCATGTATGAAACTAAAATCTAGGACCCGTAGTCCCGCCTTTCACCAGCAGAGAACTTCCTGGAGACTGGCAGCTCGGCCTGGTTTTTTTGGGATTGGAAACTTTGGGGAAACCAGCATCTCGTCCTGACTGGGACCCATAGGCCTGCCCTTCACCCACAGGGAACCTCCCGGTGACTAGCCTGGGACAAAGGATGGTGGCCCGGCCCAAGGTTCCACAGGCTCTGGACCACCACACCCAGAATCTGCCTTACAACTTAGGGAGCCAGGAGCCCACAGAGGGGAGTTAGAACCCTGCAAGGGAGCCAAGAGCCTGTGGGGGAGCCGCTGCTGCTCCAGGAGCTGAAGGTGCAAGGGTAATTTGCCACACATGAAGAGGAAGCTTTGGAACACCACTCAAATCAAAGAAATATAGAAAAATGATGAAAGGAAAGACCAAAAGTCAGGCTCAAAGCTCCAGTCCACTCCAAGAAAGCTTAGAAGCCATTTACATAGAAGAAAAAAGATATCATATCAGACATTTCAGGTCTCAAATGTCTGAAATGATATCAAATAAAATAAAGATGCAACTAGGGAAAGCTATGGAGAAATTCATATCAGAAATACTTGCCAAGTTAAAAGAAGAATTGATAAAAATAGTGAAAGAAGTATTGAACGCATCTAGTGAAGACACAGCTAAAATTAGAGGAACAAAGCAGATAGAATCCATGAATGAACACTAGAAGAAACAAACAGAATACATAAAGCAGATTCAAAGAGATATACAGGAAATCAAAAGTGCTATTGAAAGCTGCCAAAACCACCTCAACAAAAGTGAAGATATAATTTCACACCTCAAAGATAAGATTGCAGCCAGTGAACAGGAAAGACAAGATCTTTTAAAAATAACAAAGAATCAGGAAATAACAATTCAACAGCAACAAGGTGATGCAAAGGAATATAACATAAGATTAATAGGGATAAATGAAAAAGAATGGGACAGTCCAAATGATATCAAGAGGATATTTACAGAAGTAATAGCTAAAAACTTCCCAAACATGAGAAGAGAAACAGACATCTCAATAAGTGAAGCATATAGAACTCCAAACAGCCACAACCAAAATAAAACTACACCATATAATAATCACCATCACAGAAATCCACCATAAGAACAGAATACTAAACACTGTTAGAGAGAAAAGAGAGATCACCTATAAAGGAAAACCTATCAGAATCACGGCAGACTTCTCAACACAAACAATGAAATCAAGAAGAGCATGGAGTGAAGTATGTCAGATCCTAAAGGAAAACCACTTCCAACCCAGACTGACATACCCTGCAAAACTGTCCTTCAAAATGGATGGAGAAATAAGATACTTCCATG